>JAVYIG010007053.1:0-25000 GCA_035222895.1 Strongylocentrotus droebachiensis | reverse complement strand
TGGGCCACTTAAAAACAAAAGTTAGACACTTCTCAGAGATCAGCCAAGTATACGTAGGCTGGTAATAAAGTAATTTCTAGCAGAATAGATGTGACTTGAATAGTCCGATCGGGTCCGTTTGCTTGTTCATCCCGTCGGCGAACATAATAATACCCACCTCGAATGTCTTGATCAGCTCATCTTGAAAAGCGTTGAACGGGAATGAGGAATTAAATTGAACTGAATCGAATTGATATCCCTATTTATACACGATTAAAAAAGCCCAAAAAGTTACAAGACTGACTTCCATTGGGGCCGTGTGAAACAATGTAAAAACATCAAATAAACATAAAAGTGACAATGGTAAGAACGCGCTGGATTCTTATAGCCCTCATTCGACGGGATCGCACACGCACAAGGAGCGCGTGCGAACGCACTAAGAACTAGATGAGGACGAGTTGAACTGTCTCTGAAAGGGGTGGTCAGGTTACAAACTAGTTAGAACAAGTTGCGAACTATAGGGTTTGGACTTGTTGGGAACGAGGTAGAGCTAGTTAAGAACGTGTTTGAATTGTCTACAGACGGGCTTGAACTGCTTGGAAATGTCAAATTTACCCGATCTGAACTTGACGTGAACTGACTATGGACGGGGAACGAACGAGATGGACGTATTGAGGACTGTTTATGAACGATCTAGGATCGTATTATAGACATTATTTACACATTCTACTCAGACCACAACCCGTTTTACGATTTTCTAGGACGGTTCCAGAATCTTTAACAGTACGACAATATACCTGACGATGGCTTGTACAGCAACTGAAGAATAAGAATACAAACAAAAGTAAAATTACTCTTATTCTGTAATACATTACAGAAAAAACAAGCATAAAAACAAGATTCTGTCTCTTTAATGTGTCGTCATAATCATTTTACACTATGAAGATAAATACTGGATTGTTGATTCAAGTTCAAAGGGAGGGATAATTCCCACAACTAAAACTTTGTGAACTGGTCTGTTTAAATTGACCTCAACCCAGCATTTTTGGGGAGGGGGTAGAAAAAATGGGAATGACCCTCCACCTTTTTTCATTGGAATTATATCGTAATTTCTTTCTGACGCTCCCGACAACCCATCCCCTCTTTTTTTTTCAATATCACACGTCCTGAGTTGATAATGCTCAATGTTAAGCAAATATATTTCTCGACAGGATGACGTACATATAGACGGCCACAAAGTGATTGGCACCTTTTCGACGAACGATGAGGTGGACTACATCAATGATGATCGAAACAGACGTTTTTATTTGGATCCCGGCAATGAGTTCTACTTCGATTATGGGAAGGCCTTTGCCGAGGGTTACACGGCCAGGGAAGGGGTGCCTCACTTAGTTGCAGGAAGATACGCGTGGATGCGAGATCATCGGCAGGTACTGATAGACAATGGAATTTTGGATACAGACCAATCAAGGTTAGATTCATGTTATGATTCATAATCTTTGTCATGCTAGTTTCAATAATTTGAGGTTTTAAAAATATTGTTTTTAAAAACTTTTATTTATCAAGTAATTGATAACAATAATCATAAAAATCACTGCACAATAATTACAAAAGGTAAAAGCAGATGAAAAACGTCAAACGATACAGAAATAGTGGGTAACACTATCTTTTCTACAGTGTATATCATAGGATTATAATCAAAATCTTCTTCCACAGGGGAATAATTTGAGGGTTAATAAGAAAATAACGGGTACCCGGCACAATTCCCTGTTTCATTTTCTGATGATGAACCTCTGGAATAACGCAACAAACAATCAGAATAATGATATCTTCTTTTTCGGAATTATTAACCTTCTGGAATGGAAAATTTGTGTTTCGAAATTAAAAACCTCGGAATTCTGTACCTCCGGAAGAACGAACCTTTGGGAAAAACAACAACTCATTATTAAAGCTGTCTTAATTTGTACTCCATTTTTCTAAATACAACTTATTCCCACAAAGGAATGATATAACCAATAAACAACTGTATTTTGTTTTCGGGTTCAGATTGAACGTGGATTTTGTTTCACGTCGAGGGGTACTTACCCGCATTTTGCAAATGGGAGCACAAAAGGACTGGGACATTGGAATTGCCGTCACTCTCTACAAAGGTACCTACCACCTCAGTTCGACCATGAAAAGTAGAGGAGCACTTCAACAGAGAAACCGTCAGCTGATAGCAGCATCCACCAATCTTCTTGTTAAGTTTGTGACGAGCAGTAAGTATGTTTTTATTTCACTTACATGTATTTTTGCATTCAAAATTGTGATTCATAACATCATGAATTCACTCTTTTGACCATTCGCTCGCACTGCACTTAAAAATAATAAGAGAATTGTGAATTTTAAGGAGAACATTACATAGGCCTATTATTTTTTTTTTCTGGAAGGTTAATCGCTAAAATCTCGAGAGCGACCGAGGGCTCCGCCCTTGGACCCCCGTCGGGGGCTCTGCCCATGATACCGGCCAGCTACGAGCACTGCTTCGCAGTGCGTTTCACTTACAAGTTGACTTCTACCCCCTCCCTCTTTTGGAAAACTATGAACCCGCCGCTGATATGCACCATTCGATCTGACTAATAAAAGGATTGTATTGATGTAATTATGCATAAATATTTCGTGTTCTTGTCCTACAACAGGGGATGGACTAACGCCAGATGAGCCTGCCCCCGTAAACGTGAAAGAAATCTTCTTTACTTTGATGACGGTCAACTGCGGAAATCACCGCTTGCTTGTGCGTAGTGAGATACAGGCAGAGAAACTCGCCCCCGATGAGCCATCTCCAGCATTGCCAAACCTACGAAACTGTATGAATGTCCGCTCGAGGCCTCTGAGACACAAACTTATAGATCCGTAAGATAATAGTCCATTTTCGTATAGATAGGTTTTCTATAGAACAAATTGAAATGTTATGCATAAGTTTTAAACACATGTTTTTCTTGACAACCTGAAAGCCTGTCCGAGGCTTGCCCGAGTTAGCAACATACAATGTATGCAGACTGAATTACAGGTTTTGTAGTTCATTCATTAATAAAAGGATAATGAAATAACTCATCATGAGGTCCCCAGTAATGAAAGTGCTTGAGTTTGATTTATCTCTGAATATTATGACATAATTATGTAAATGTACAACTGCTGTACAGTTGGACATCCCTGTACATTATCCGTGAAAAGAGGAGTGGTTCTCAAGAATACTCTTTGTTTTATACACTTGTCCTTTGGAGAGAGTGTGTGTGGGAGAGAGAATTGATTTCCAGCGAAATAAACCAATAGAGTGCAAAATTCAAGGAATGGGTTAACATTTGTACCACTCAAGACGGATATCTTGAAGAGCTTCCGGGGGCTACTCTCCCAGGCCCTCCGACATGTTCTGCCCTTGCATCACAGGGGCCCGTTCCCTAGGGCTTTAGGGTAAAAATCAAGAAAATTATGAATATATAAAAAAAAAAAAAAACTTTCTACTTGCTGCTGTAAAAGTAAAACTTATCTTATTCAACGGTACAACTCTCTCTCTTTCCTTTCCATTCTCTTTCTCTCCCTCCCTCACCCATCCCTCCCTTCCTCCCTCTCTCTTGTTCTCTTTCACGTACACCACCATCGTGTCTCGTTTACTAACATTCAAACACCAATCTCTTTCTATATTCTTTCGTCTCAAATCGCTACCCTTCCGTCCGTCTTCCATCGCTTTTAAATTTCGTGATTGTTCTATCTTCCCTTTTAAATCATCCTTGGCCCAACGGCAGTATGCGTATGGCCTTAGGCTGGTGGGCAGCGAATAAGATTGCGGGCATTCCTGAAATCCGATGTGGGTTGCGAGACGACAAACACAGAACCATCAAGAGAATCGAAACCATACAAACCGACAGACTGGCGACGTCTAGATATACTGAGGTGATTTGTATTGATATAATAATTTCGTATAGCTAAGAGATTCGAGTCACGTGTTTGTGTTTTCCCATTCGTTCATATTCATATGAGTGCATAGCTTTTCAGTATTTGCTATATTCAGCAAGATTTAGGTTTCTTTGGTTTCAAAGTATCATAACATATGTCCAACACAATGTTTTGGAATACAATTAGTGAAGTGCACAACAAGTACTATTCTCCCCCCGTACACCTAAAAACATCGTACTTGAGGAAATGCATTGTTAGGAAAGTCTGAACGTTTATAATGTGTCCAGTAAATGATATTTTATCACCAATATGGGTAATCGTCTTGCACCTATTGTGCCTTATTTTCATTGTGGTGATACAGATGGACATCAGGATAATCAGTTCTACTTATACTAATTTGTATCTTTTTTTTAGAGAAAGAAATTTGAGGAGTGTAGTGTGCTGACCAAGATTTGTGTGCTGACCAACATTTAAAAAATAGGAGACGCCTTTAAAGTCCTTGATTTATTTTTTGTAGGGCTGTTGGGATCCAAAAATTTGCATCCGAACAATGGAGTCTCTGCTTTCTCAGATAAAAGAACTGGTACCAGAAGATGATCCAAAGTAAGGGCTTACTTTGAATCACCGGGTCACCGCGTCCGGTCGGGTGGTCGTGTTACACGGACCAGACCATTTGTAGATGAGTTGGGTTTATTTCATAAACATTACCCCCGACAGTTTACGAATAAAAGGGCATATTTTCACCAAAGGTCGGGTAACGCGACCACCCGACCCGACGTGATGATCCGATGATTCGAAGTAAGCCAAAGATATCCTTTATTTAAATTTCTGGGTGTGCCGTGGTAAATATAGTTTATTACTTTGGGATAGTGGTAGACCACTAAGTTACATAGAAGACATTTTGTGACCCTTCATAATGGATTAACAGAGGATGTCATGGCCCCAAAGTGCCCTCTGGCTACGCCTATGACAAGGGCATATCAGTGACGGATACATGTAGGGGTCGGGGCACAGGGATATGTATGAGAAAATAACTATGCCCCTGTGTCTCAGTTATCATCAGTTGTTGATTATTAGGGGGGGGGGGTTACACGGATTAATTAACCTATTTGGCAGGCAGTGTCAAAGGGCATCTTCAGTTTCATACTAGCCTTCAAAATGAAAACAAAAAACATTCCGATGACGTCATTCTCTCACTTTCTTTCGACCCCCTCCTCTCCTTTTCAGCTCTATTAAGCAAGCCTTTCTCATAATCAGGCCTGTAGAAGAGGGCCCAGGAGTGAACCGAACATTCGAAATCCGGGACCGGCTGCCGGAAGATCAGTTTGTAGAGGAAGACGAGCTTCAGTGCATCTTCGGGGGCAATGAATAAAATGCGGTGATAATTTTTTTATTTGGTATTACTCCAACCATTAAAGGGTGACTCTTTCATTTGACCTAATCCAACAAAATAAACAAATAGAAAATACACAATAGGGCTACAGTAAAACCTGTGTATAATTACCTCTCACGGGGGATAAGAAAAGTGCTCTTTATAGGCAGATGGTCTTTGTCTTCAGGTTTCATCCGTACACGTTTCAATTATTAATATTGCAAGGGAAATGCATGAGGAAGTCTTATAATGTTATATATACGTAGTCTTTACAAAGAGGTAGTCTATCTGTACATGAGATCGCTATGGCAGATTTCACTGCACATGACAAAAAGAAAGACAAAAAAGAAAGAAAGAAATAAAAAGGGCTCGTGATTCAGAACGTTGAACATTATTGTATTGAGAACTATTTCCAAATCGTCATTCGAGATTCTTTTAAAATGTCGCCAAAGTGTGATCACTGAAGCTTAACATCTACGATTTTTGTCACTGTATAGACTTGTGTAAAAAATATGAAAGTTCATTTGTTACTTCTTTTTTTCGTCTTTATATAGAGCTGTAATTATGTACGAAATAGATGCTTTTTCGTATATCCAATATTTGGCAGGGGTGCAGTTGCCCATCCCCTGAAATATCTTCCTTCGAAAAGAGGCAGTTTTTTGTTTGTTTGTTTATAATGGTGTTGACTCATAATAGTAAATTTGTCGTTGCTTAACCTCTGCTGTCCCCAATATGAAAAAGCAGGTTACGCGAATCAGTGATTAAATCAAAATCATTTAAGAATGCGTGAATGGCATATTATTTTGATTATTCTTTTGCCACGACTGCAAGGGTAAATAAATATTGTGTCCTCGATCTAAATTTCAGATTTCAATCGGGAAAAAGGCCTGCAAATATTTTGAAATAATCTTACAAGCGCTACGTCCGCAAGAGATGATGCAGCTCCGACTATACTCTCACCTAATGGGGAAAGAAGTGTGTGTGTGTGTGTGTGTGTGGGGGGGGGGGTAGATTGTGCATACATTCCGAAATACGCAAGTGCTCTTGTTTGATATGTTTGACATTTTACATTTCTGTCGTTATCTTCTTTAATAAATTTGTAAGTTTATGTTATGCAGATATACATGTACATGATGTAAGATAAGTTATATCATAAAGGTACACTTTATTGCACATTACTTACCCATGCTTGCAACTTAAATCACTCTTTTGATGTTATGTAAGTTGAGCGTCATAATGATCTACCCTCAGATTTATTTTGACAACTGATTTTGACGTAACAATGCTACTGGTACAAGCTGTTCATAACAGATACCTTAGCGTTCAGATACATTAAGCTAAAGTTATGTTGGATGTTTGTGACCCTTTGTCTCGTGTTGTAATCCTAATACAATGTTCTTATCGTTTTTGGACATATTTTTATGTAACATTTACTTATAGAAATATGCTTAAAACTAAAGTTTTTCGTAATGATTAATTAATTTTAAAATCAGTTAATGAAATTGCCTTAATGAACTACAATAACAGTTAGAGTACAGATGAATACAGTATTATGAGAAAAATGGCGTAAATTATTGTAGAATTAATGGTAAACAGTCATGTAATTTCTTTTTTCTTAGAGCAGTGTTTCGTAGCTTTTGAGATTTGTGTTGCTTCTGTATTTGTGTACATCATGCAGATGTACACTTATGCTATCCGTGTATCAAAGTGTCGTATGGTTCTGCATTTTTGTTAATATTAAGCTAAAGTTATGATATGTTTGTGACCTTTTCTTTTGTACTTGCATCCTATAAAATACAATTTTCTTATCGTCGTTTTGACACATTTTTGCATGTTACATTAACTTATAGAAATATGCTTTTATCTTAAGCCTTCCGTAATAATCAATTATCATACTTCTGCATGTAACTTCATTTTTGAAAATCATATCGTAACTGTTAGGTATATGGAAATAATTATACTTAGAACTTATATATCATTACTTTTAATAAATCATTAAAAAATTGTTCTTGCAACAATAAAAACAAAATCAGTCATATGAATTTGCTTCATACCATGAATTACGTCTGGTTACGAGTGCATGTCCAGTCATTGAGGAAAGAGTGCACTGTGGGAGGGGTGCAAGGCAAGTTGGTTAGGGGAGGGTGTAGAAAGAGTTGTATTACCACGTTGTCTTCCTTTGATCTACATTTTCTCTCTCTCTCACTATCTTTCTCCGCCCCCAAATCCAATCCAATTCAAAGGGGATATTGTTAAAGCGCTTTTTTCTTAAAGCGCTGCACATATTGCGCCACATATTTAGGTCACTTTAACAATAACCAGGAGAGTGGTATGAGCAGAGACGCGTATCCTAACCGGTTCACCCTGTACCTACGCCAGTATAGCTTACTGCAGGCCTATACAATACCGAATTAAAAAAAAAAATGGAAAACTCATCAATCGTTTCAGTTCATCCATCGGGTAGATCCAAGATGACTCCCCTCCTCGCCTCGCGGATCCAACCCGGTCTTCCCCAAGGCGACCCGTCATGGACCCACGTGATATTAGAATGGTGAGGAAAAAAAAATCATAGGCCTATATCAAAGCTTAAACGTTATTTCAATAGGCTTTCCTGTGACATGTTAGTTATGCGAAGGGGGTGGGGGGGGGGGGGGGGGTGGAACAAAGGAAAACAAAAAATTGGAGTCGTGATTTTAGCCATGCCTGCGAAGAAACGAACTTTGCCCGCTGCCCCGGATAACGGGCCGCATAGTTAAGTTTTGCTGAGATCCCCATTGATTTACGTGTAAAAGTTTCTTTGAGCGAGCGCGGATACCATAGTGTGTGTGCGATTCCCTCATGATCGTAACATTCAGGCAACTTTCCAGCGAAGATTACTGACCAAGCCTTTTATAGGATTTCCCGGCCAAATTCGTGTGTTTGTCATTCGAATTCATTTATTTTGCATTTAAGTTAGCGCAGATCGGCTTTGCCATGCCAATTATCATTCATTTTTCCAGTTTTTGTATTTAATTTAGGATTTTGGTCGAAGGGTTTAATAGATCATTCATTCAATTTAGAAACTGCTCAACTAGCATTCAAATTAATATTCACTTGTCGAAACGTAATTTTTATCATTCAAATTAACACCTGTCATTCGTATTCGTAATATTTTTATTCAAGTTAGGAATGTTAGGGGTAAGAATTGCAACAAACTTTTACAGTTTTTAAATAATGCACTTAAAATGCATGATTTGCCATTGGGGTCTAAGCTGTTATTCCATTTATTTATTTTCAGGACAATGCAGATGGGTGTAGTCAGATATAAAGTAAAGAAGGGGCGACATCAAGGGATATGGCATTTCTGCACGGACATGTTCATATACCCGGGAAAGGTGGGGGTACCCTCAATCGCCCCTTTTTACTACAGACTCGGAATTTTACAAAAGTAATTCACATCGTCTCTTATACCCAGCACACCCCTCTGTTTTTCTTAAAGAGTTTCATAGTTTACTTGCCCGCCAGCAGATCGATGGCTAAAGACATGGCTAAATAATGAATCATGTTCAAATTGTTGACTCTAGTCCCTACCCCAGTCACAATATTGTACCCTTCTTCCATAATGAAATTATGATAAATTTATGATGAAACATAAGACAAACAACTTCCTTACATGAACATTTACAAATATACTGAGACCATCAGGTCCGTAGATGCAAGTCCTTTTTTTTCTTCTTAACAATCAAACTTTAACGCTGATGAATTTCAGATAAATCTAATAAGTATGAATAAATGCGAGGAAATGAAATATGATGAAATACACATGAAAAAACAATCTTGAAAGAAAAAGAATGAGCTATAAAAAGTGTGTAATAAACGAGAAATGTATATTGACCATCAATTTAAGTGCACAAAGTGCTAATTTGAATGCTACAAATGAATTAGAATACAAGAAGTACACCGTCGCGTTGTCAGAAAATCGTGTTGCGCCAAATCGAATGACCAAATAGCGAAAGAAGCACATTGTTCAATAATTTGAATGAAACATACGAAGATTCTAACGAAAATTCCATAGATTTGAAAACTAGAAAAGGGAATATAAACCCGAGATATACCTGACTGCACTAAAACCTTCGAATTTGAATGACAAAGTCGCGAATTTGGCCGGGAAATCCTATATTAACCGGGCGCCGGGCGATTTTTACCCAACGGTCCCTGACCTTTGGCGCCCGGTAAAGGCCCGGTCCCACTGCACTTACGGATGCAAAGAGGATGTAAAACGTACAAAAATCTTGCCATCCGTTGGAAAAACGCTATGCATCCGTTGTGTACTCATTGCATACGTGTTTCATACGCTCTATCCATCGAGCATCTGTCCACTGTGATTTCATCCGCGCAAAAAGTTTTGAGCTGCACAAAACTTTTTGAACGGATGAACTTCCGCCGTGTACGATGTAAATCCGCGACAAATACGAGCAACAAACGTTCTATGTCCGTTATCATCCGTTAAACGTCCGCTGTATCCTCTCTGCATCCTCTGGGCATCCTCGCAACTCACATCCGCTGCAGCTGAAAACGGAAAGAGGGAGGAAAGATAAGGTACATGGAACGTATATACATCGTTAGTAGCACGGAAATAGAAAGGATGTAAGCGTATGCATCTCGTATATAAAGTATTCAAAGCTGTCATCCACTTCCATCCGCTTTCATCCGCTAGGCTTCCGATGAACACCCGTTTAACATCCCCGCTACATACTACCCACGTCCGTTATTTTCCGTTCTGTTTTCGCAAATTTTCGCAAATTTTGTCCATTTCTGGAGCAGATGAAAACGGATGGAGCCACACCCGAAATTTTGCTCGTCCGCTGTGTCCGTTATGCATACGTTTTGTGTCCATCGGCCAGTGGGACCGGGCCATAAAACGTAAAAATATCTTGCCATCCGTTGGAAAACGCTATGCATCCGTTGTTTACTCATTGCGTACGTGTTTCATACGCTCTATCCATCGAGCATCCGTCCACTGTGATTTCATCCGCGCAAAAAGTTTTGAGCTGCACAAAACTTTTTGAACGGATGAACTTCCGCCGTGTACGATGTAAATCTGCGACAAATACGAGCAACAAACGTTCTATGTCCGTTATCATCCGTTATCATCCGTTAAACGTCCGCTGTATCCTCTCTGCATCCTCTTGGCATTCTCGCAACTCACATTCGCTGCAGCTGAAAACGGAAAGAGGGAGGAAAGATAAGGTACATGGAACGTCTATACATCGTTAGTAGCACGGAAATAGAAAGGATGTAAGCGTATGCATCTCGTATAATTATAAAGTATTCAAAGCTGTCATCCACTTCCATCCGCTTTCATCCGCTAGGCTTCCGATGAACATCCGTTTAACATCCCTGCTACATACTACCCACGTCCGTTATTTTCCGTTCTGTTTTCGCAAGTTTTTGCCAATTTTGTCCATTTCTGGAGCGGATGAAAACGGATGGAGCCACCCACGAAATTTTGCTCGGCCGCTGTGTCCGTTATGCATACGTTTTGTGTCCATCGGCCAGTGGGACCGGGCCATAAGACGGGGAAAATGAGTACCGGGCGCCGGTCATTTTTAATTTTTGGCGTCCGGTCTGGGAGGTTTAACATTTCCTGTTTCAGAAACTTCCACATGTCTAGCACTAAATGTTCACAAATGTGGCAAAAACTTACTTGATACGAGTTAAAATGGACTGAATGAACCCTAACAAATCATGATATAATGAGAATCCTAATTAAAATCGCCCCGAAACAATTGCAGCACGAGTACGAGCGGCCGCTATCTCCTACTCACGAAAAAAATACAGGGTGGCGACGGGCGATTCGCCCCTTAAACCTTTGAAATTGCCACGGTAAAAATCAAGACGAGGGCGAACAAAAATCTATATTATATTGATTAATCGCCCCCGCCATAAATTGACATTCCCTAAAAATTGATAAATGAATATATTGATGAGTCTAAGTGAAATCTCCGTTCAAACTAGAAACTTCCATCAACATTTAAAAAGTTTTGTGATTGCAGCGAATCGGTGGTCGTACCTACTGTAGCTAGATCTAGACCCTACACACCGCGTGCGGTATCCCCCTAAGCTCCCGTCCGCCAAGCCGCCCGGCCTCTGATGGAAATACGGAGAACATAGTATAGGATTTCCCGGCCAAATTCGCGTGTTTGTCATTCGAATTCATTTACTTTGGATTTAAGTTAGCGCAGATCGGCTTTGCTATGCCAATTATCATTCAATTTTCCAGTTTTTGTATTTAATTTAGGATTTTGGTCGAAGGATTTTATAGATCTGTCATTCAATTTAGAAACTGCTCAACTAGCATTCAAATTAATATTCACTTGTCGAAACGTAATTTTTATCATTCAAAATATGTCATTCGTATTCGTAATATTTGTATTCAAGTTAGGAATGTTAGGGGGAAGAATTACAACAAACTTTTACAGTTTTTAAATAACGCAGTTAAAATGCATGATTTGCCATTGGGGTCTAAGCTGTTATTCCATTTATTTATTTTCAGGACAATGCAGATGGGTGTAGTCAGACATAAAGTAAAGAAGGGGTGAAATCAAGGGATATGGCATTTCTGCACGGACATGTTCATATACCCGGGAAAGGTGGGGGTTCCCTCAATCGCCCCTATTAACTACAGACTCGGAATTTTACAAAAGTAATTCACATCGTCTCTTATACCCAGCACACCCCTCTGTTTTTATTAAAGAGTTTCATAGTTTACTTACCCGCCAGCGGATCGATGGTTAAAGACATGTTCAAATTGTTGACTCTAGTCCCTACCCCAGTCACAATATTGTACCCTTCTTCCATAATGAAATTATGATAAATTTATGATGAAACATAAGACAAACAACTTCCTTACATGAACATTTACAAATATACTGAGACCATCAGGTCCGTAGATGCAAGTCTTTTTTTTCTTCTTAACAATCAAACTTTAACGCTGAAGAATTTCAGATAAATCTAATAAGTATGAATAAATGCGAGAAAATGAAATATGATGAAATACACATGAAAAAACAATCTTGAAAGAAAAAGAATGAGCTATAAAAAGTGTGTAATAAACGGGAAATGTATATTGACCATCAGTGCACAAAGTGTTAATTTGAATGCTACAAATGAATTAGAATGCTAAAAGTACACCGTCGTGTTGTCAGAAAATCGTGTTGCGCCAAATCGAATGACCAAATAGCGAAAGAAGCACATTGTTCATTAATTTGAATGAAACGAATACGTAGATTCTAACAAAAATTCCATAGATTTGAAAACTAGAAAAGGGAATATAAACCCGAGATATACCTGACTGCACTAAAACCGTCGAATTTGAACGCAAGACAAATTAATTTGAATGACAAACTCGCGAATTTGGCCGGGAAATCCTATATTTCAAACTTTCTTTTCACTTATCAAAGCCATTAAAGTTGGAATCATTATCCTCAAGTAGAAGGAATTTGCATTTTTGAAATTCAATAAACAAACATAGCTATGTCAATTTCATGTATAGCTGTATTTCACTTTGTTAAAAAAATAATCTTATTTCAATTTAGCATAGGTAGTAAGATGAGTGATGGCCTTATATTATAATGGAAATACCAATACTAGTTTCTAAAGCAATAGACATCTTGTAAATGGATGACATCAAAATATTTTTCCTAAACAAATATACGCGTGGAAAGACGCACACATCCAAGGACACATTTGAAAAATCTTAACGCTCACCTGTCCAAACTTTGCAAAAAAGTTGCACGCATACTCCGTGCCCAACAGACGGATAATAGGGACTTTTAGATTTGCGTGGACCGATACATGGGACATCCATTCAAGGCAGTGCATTAAAAGGACGTCGACCGTAGCAGCAATCCCCATTGTCTTCGTGTGAATCTAAAAGTCCCTAGTAACAAACAGCTAGGAAAAGGGAGGGTGTAGACTACATAGCACAGTTTGAAAACTGCCCTTTCAAGTTCCCAACAATTTTGTATCGTCTGCATTGGCAGCAAAATGCTAGCTCTCGATCTCTTCGCTGGATACGCCAGTGATTTTATAAATTTACCTTCAGACCCTGAAACGTTAAACCCTGAAACGATTGGCAATGTGAATGTTTGATTGATTTGATTTGATGGATATTGAGTTTGGTGAGCAGTTAGTGGTTATAGATATGGCAAGCAGGAGCACGAGCATGGCATTCATATACAAAATGTCAAATGCTATACATGAAAGATATATATTATAGTATCACGCAATGGAAAGGAAAACGAAGATAGAAAAATGGAATGGATGATTGTAAGGGCACGGGTATTTCAGGCCTATGCATTTTTTTCGGGATAACGTCTCCCTCCCCTTTCATTTATATTATTATCATGGTTTTATTGCAATTAAAACGCACAGTAAGTAACAACCAGGGCAGGAAATAATTTTGGTATGCCAGAGACTTTTTTATATATATTTTTTATAATTCAGATTTTTAAATACATATCTAATGCAAATTTATCTTTCATATATCAACTTAAATATAAATTAATCATCGCTAAGGTGATATGGAATTAAAATCATACCATTCACACATGAGTAAGCATAACCAGACTAACAAATAATGAGTCTCTGAAAGGAAATCTGGCCATTCAAATGTTAATGAGCATGTCCATCTTGTCTAGTCAAATTAAAACAATGGCCGAAAAAAATCACAAGAAACACGAAAGAAGAGGCATCTTGACCGTGGTTGTCAAATCCATGCAGTCCTGAGACTATACAGGTTAAAGGTAATACAAAGTTTTGGGAAATTTTGAAAATTGGGTGGATAGTGATTCTTTACTATTTGGATATATTTGGATGCCCCTGTGGATGTATTATACGCACTATAAATTTTAGTCCCCAAAACCCTTCTGCTTTCGAGAAAAATTAAATATAAAAATTTACCGGTGCTCCCGGTAAATTTTGATAAAATTTCAAATAGCGCCTACGGCCGTACAATGGTAGCTGCGACCATGAAAATCTCAGGATATGTAGTTGTGATATATAGTTTCCAAACGGGAATAGCTAACCGGTCGATTTTAGTCAAGACACATTGTTTTATAGCTTAATAAATATCTTGACCTTGAGAGGGAGCTATACAACATAACGAGTGTATTATTTACAATTTCATAACTTTAGACTCGATTTCAACCGCGACAACGATCACTGAGTATTGTAGGATCGTATATGCTTCCAATATGTTCATTTGAACCAAATTTATGACCCCATACCAAAACTTTGTATTACCTTTAACACCCAGAGCTCAATCCTCAATGCTTCTTATTTGTTGTTTGCATTGTTCATTTAAATGGCTACTTGTTCCTTTTTTGCAATTTTCTTATCAGACCTAACGGTTAAAGGATTGTGCCCATCCGAGCATGAAAGTTCAAAACTTTTGTTTTTATTGATGTTGGTAGAGTATTAATTTTTCTTTTTAATCTGATATACATATATATATTACATTTTATTGACAGATTATATCAACAATTTTGAATATTAAAGAGTGTCCACTTTTTTTTGCTAAGTTTTTTTTTTTAGTGAAAATAACTGTGAGGGATACGTTTGACTCAAGACAAGCGTGTAAATGATTTATGACTTCTTGTAGAACTTTTTGTCGACGATCACTTATCTCATGATTTCATACAACAACAATATATATATATATATATATACATATAAACAACAACAACAACAACGCAAGTTCCCTTATGGATGATGAATGGCTAAAAGCTATACTTTGGCAGACTGGAATTTTCCAAAAAAAATACTTGCAACTTGATGATTTGTAAAACATGCCAAAATATTAGTACACATGATTCCCTAAATATGCCACATTTTCCCTGGCCTACTTACATTATTAGAAGAATCACTTGGGAATTAGACTCCACATTTTCGAGGGCATGAAATGAATTGGCTCCTTCATGGGGGCGAGTGAATTAGCCACCGTATCAGCTAACGCCAGTTTCAATTTAATTTCAGCACTGAAGATCAATTGTCTTAATTGGCTAAAATCTGTTTTTCCTGTCGTGCGTTTCTTCGTTCACGAAAATACAAAAACTGTTAGTATGGCCAGGGGTGTCAATATAGGTAGTGTAGGGATGTGTCATGCATGCATGGTCATCCCTTTATCGTTGCCAAAAAAAAAGAGCATTACTTGACTGCAATTTTTGTCATTTTATCGATGGAGGTGGAATTATTTTCTTTTGCCAAGTCCAACATAATTATGCCCTACACGGTACCAAGTATTTTTTTAATTGTATTATCATGGAGTTTTTGACTTAATTGACACGAAAATAATGTTATGAGATGTTATGTTTGATTCAACTTTCTAGCTCTAGTGAGGGTGCAAGATTAATACAGTCATCAGGTATATACACAAGACTAGTATTGGACTTGGTCGATAACATAGGGAAACAAAAAAAAAGCACAAACATGACCTTTTATTTTTTTAGAAGCAAACAATTATATCCCAACAACCCCCACAAAATAAGAAAAATGTGCTAGCGACGCCCCCAACCCTCGCAATTCATTGCATGAATAGGTGGTTTGAATTAACTCGTTCCTTGAAGTGGAATGCGGGTAATAGTGCGGTTGATGACTCGCGAGAAATATTTACACAAAAATAGTCATGTCATGATGATTCTCATAGAAGGCCAATTACCTTCACTTACCTATGATATGCCTTCCATATGCCTTGTGCAAACTGGTCTGTGGGATGATTGTATTGATAAGAATCTCAATAGTTCTATCCAGGATATAATCTATTGCTTTTTATTCATTTTTTTTTTAGCGAATCCTACTTGCTCCGATTCACTCTTCCTTAATGTTTTAAGTAGATTATATTGACTTATAGTGATTTTCAGTGTGCTCTCCTTAATTTTCAATAAATAAAACATGAAGAAAAGGAAACGACAAAATATACGCCACGTTTGTAAAATGATTGGATTGATTTACGATAAAGAACGGAAACAATAACAAAAACTACTACTACTACAGGTGTTGTTTAAGTAGTAGTAGTACTACTACTACTACTAAACAACACTGGAAATGAGCAGTCATACAACATGCTACCACAGAAAAGACCTGGAACCCTTTTACTGCATAATTCAATCATGTGATCACATACACAATGATGGCGTCAGATAAAATCACGGAGTGTACCTAAGTGTGAACACGGAGATGCTTTTACACAGTGTAAAAAATGTGAACACACTGTGTTTTCACTATGGGACATTTGCTCTTTCACAATAACTGTTACAAAATATAATATTTTTAATCAAGTCCAGTTTCTTGATGCCAAGCCACAATCAAATCACTAAATTACTTGCTGAAATCATTCGATGGAAACGAAAATCATGAACATGAATTCGCCTAAAGGCTCGATCACTCTATCCCGTATATATCATAAGTTATTCGTGCCTGTGCATATTATTACGACATCATTGGATTTGGCTAACTTCGAATCATCGGGTCATCGCGTCCGGTAGGGTGGTCGCGTTACACGACCTTTCGTAAACGTAAGCGGAAGATCATGTGAAGATGCACGTTAGGGTCGCGACCTTTCGTAGATTTGCCGTAGGATTTTCTCAAATTGTCGGGTAAATTGGACCAGACCATTTGTAGATGAGAGGGTTTATTTCACAAAAATTACCCCCCCCCCCCCACCCTCCCCTAGATTTGCATCTTTTTTTCTTTAATTACATTTCGGTCCCCATTATGATAATGTTGCTCATGAGCCAAAATATTATACAGATTGTAGATATGAATTTTGCAATTATTCATAATAGTCAAAGTATAACGTTCTTAGCCACAGTTTTCAAGATCCATTAACAATATTACATTTCACATTCAGTGAGCTCAGCGAGCGCATTTAAAACCCCGTCCAAGTATATGAAATCGCAAATTAAAAATTATCTGTTATAATCAAAGAAACAAATTATGAGTATTTCGCACCTGTTTAATCTGTTAAGACTGACAAAAATGTCAATTGGAAATTGTGACATAAAGAATGGGATTAAGTCTCCTTGAATCTGTTTACAATTCCCTACTTGTCTGATTCTCAATGGAATCGGCAGATCTAAATTGTTTGCTATCTGTACACTCGCGTAAAAGAAGAAAAAAAAATCTGTAACATTTTTGTTTTCTAAAATCGGCATGCAGCGCTGCCTCATCACTGTGAGGTTGCAGATTGTTCATTAAAATGATTCGACGGTTGGCACTTCATTATCAGCCAATCACATACTAATCTGATTGGCCGTATTAATTTCTTCCTTTATAGAAAAAAGAAAATTGTCTCAAACATTATGATCACAACAATTTTTGTTTTGTTCAATTCGATGCAATTTTAGTAGAGCAGAATCGAACCTTGAAATGTTGTACATGAATCGAAAGATACTGCTCACAGTGCCCACTCACGTGGTTTGAATTGTAATTCAAATCCTAATGGAAAATCGAGATAAGGGATTGACACTGGTGCCCCCCCCCCCCTGAGTATAGAACAGAATACGTGATGATTGTGATCTCAGTAAATGGCTTGTCTCCTTCAATTTTTGATTAGGACTTACTGTGTCACTGATTCATTCTCATTGTAGTAGCTTGGACAATTTTTTTTAATAAGATCAATATTCGCTTTTTAAGTACAGTGAAACTTGCTTGGTGTTTGGCAATTTAACCACCAAAAACAAAATCGAATCATGCAATTTCTTGTACATTATGGAGAATTTTACATAAGTGTTACTTGTTGATACAAGTCATGTTGTACATTTATTTATTGTGATATTGTTCGCATTGATTATCAACGATGCCCTGCACATGTCAACATGTTATATTATTCTATTAAGAAATAAAAATAAATGAAATGAAAAAATTAACATGTGTAAAAAGTCCGCTAAGGGGAGACATGACAAAATGGTCTCAATGCATAGACAGGTAGTCATTATGTTCATTTTTACTTTAATACATGGTTCTTTGAGAACCACTATTCAAGGGAAACATAAAATGTGGTCTTTATAGAAAGGTGGTCTTTCTATAAAGTTCACCCCTATAGCGTGTAGAGAAAAGAGTTAATTATACTTGAATAAACATAATTAGTAATGGTCATGTATAGGGGAGGGTGAAATCTATTTACCAAGTATAGATTAATTCACTGACGTCCGTTTGTAGCACTTTAGTTAATTTGTTGTTGGTTGTCGCGGTTGACAGGCAATTACCATTTCAGAAAGCTATTACTCTCTCACACAAGCATAACAAAAGACATATCAATTATAGAAATAGAAAACAGTTCTGAGGATCACTGAATTATTTTGTAGCTGATAAAAGCATGATACCGTATTCACTTTACTTCTAAGGTCCTGCACGATGCATATTATACCACTTTGACCTGTAAGCTATACTGACATGTTATTTTTATATCATGTATTCATCGACATGGCTTATAGAGGATTATTATGTCATATTGCATATGGACACAGCCGTTGTTAGTCTGCCAAAAGAGACTCTATTAATAATACTTGATCTTTAACCACGGTCGACAACTAAGCTCTTTGTGTCATGAAACATTAGCTAATCATCAGCTAATCATTAAATAATTTTCACAATGAAGCAAAATGTTGTATGGGAGTAAAACATTTGAATATTTCTAATGAGCGTAATGTGAAATACAACTTAAGTTAGTTTTCGCCTGAACGATATAAATCATGCAAAACACCGATTATACACATATACCTTTGCATGGGAACATCGAGTACAAGGCATAAATGAAACAAAATAACAATAATAAAAAAAAACTGTTAAGTTCCACAGTGACTGTCTTATCAACAAATTGACATACGAAATACACCATGAATGTTGTTTTCATGCAGGAGTAGATACATGTATGAACATACAAAACATAATACATAAATAAGGGCATAGTACGCAAGCAGGTATAAATTAGATTTAGGGGATGCAGTTGAAAATAAAATAGCTGCCCTTTGCCAGGAATAATGTATAGTGCGCTGATTTTAAGAACGGTGTGCATTAATTTAGGAGGCCTAGCCGAAAGGTTGCTCAATATGACGGGAAGGGCGATGTAATTTGGCTTTAGTTATAGCGCGGTATAGCATACAGAATGTGGTTTAGACCACGATACGTGAAAAATTACATCTGTCTGTATTATTACAAAAATAAGAGAAAGGAGCTGTCTTGAATAACCTTTGACCTATAAATAAGGACATTTTGTTGCTAGTAAGAAATGAATTCACTCTGATTAAAATATCTGATTTCGAGTTGATTTGGCAAACCTTACGAATCTTATGATATCATTGGCATTTTCATATAACACGGTTGCTAATGTGTATCTGTCAAATTAATTATTTTGTTCCAAATCAAACATTGTCATTATATTGCCATTATTATTTGTGTGTTTTTAATGGTTATGGTAAAGAAAAAAATATCTTGAATCTTGAAAGCATGTGCCTGGCTAATGAGCCATTAACAATTATATAAACGGAGACACTTTGATAAAAGTCCTAACAATAGATCGAAGTGAAATCAAATTTAGGCGAAATCACACTGCCAAATACGATCTCCGAGCACACAAATAATATAATAAGTTACCTTACATGAAGTTCCAGTTGTTGAGAAGATACGAATGATTTTCTGAGAATAGTCCATACAACTTTTTTTTTTATGATAACAAAAATGATCACAACTTTATCAATCTCGTGTACAAACTACTACGAGAATCAATGGCATAATCCAATGAAGCAAAAATCGGTATGAAATTTTGCTTTGTTCAAAGGATTATATAAAGATAGTTGGATTAACATTTTAAAACAAATTCATGTATAACTTTAGAAGGGAACGGTTAAGGCATGCGTTCAATAAGATAATTTCGTGTTTAGAAAATCAAGGAAAAACAAAGATAAATCAGCAAATGATAACATTACTTGTTGCATCACGCTGCCGAAACTTAACAAATTAGCTATAACCTTTAATTCATGAACACAATACCTAATGATCAATATCATTGGGTGATTTCATCGTCTGACTTTGTCATGAGAATCGAGTCTGTTTTTTCTTCTTCAAATGCAATTCTCCAAATGAAAAGAGCCAAGGACATTGATTATCAGACGAGCCAGAGTAATAGAATTGAGAGTAACATGGAAAGTTCAAATGAGGAGTATTCATCATGATACAATGACGAAGGTCACAGTATGTGGGACAACATGCGTTTCTCCAGGTCTTTGCATGAATTTCATTTCTAGAGCTTTGAATTTTGAGAATATTGAATAAGGAAAAGAAAAGCAAAGGAGGTTTCAAAAGCAAGAGATGTGGAGTTATCGAGGATATAGAGAATGAGATATAGGGAAAGAGAGAGAGAGCGAGAGAGAATGAGGGGGGGGGGGGGGACTAGAGAGGGAGAGACGGGGACAGAAAGAGAGAGAGAGAGAGAGATACGGGGAGGGAGAGGGAGGGGGAGAGAGAAGAAGGCGGGGAAGAAAGGGAGGGGCAAGGAAAGGAAAAAGATCATAAATGAAAGAAAAAACAACTTTGGTATATAAATTTAGATATCGAGTATTCATTAGCAAGAAAGGTAGAGAATGAGAAAACAAAATGAATAATATGGTAGTGAGTGGAGGAGAAAGAAAGAGAAAGAAAGAGAGAGAGAGAGAAGGAGGAGGACAACAAAATGAATGCAGAGAAAGTTTGAATACACAGAAATGCTTTCCCGTTGTACTCCTTGAACTATAAATCTATATAAAACTGAATTATCTACAAACTTCCCACTAGCTAAAGGGTATTCATGAAATTTAATTTGCCTTATAGTATTTTTTTTGGATCATATTACTACTAAAAATATGTATACTATTGTATGAGTTATTTATAATTTATGCTACATTCTGGACTAAACCATCAATACAATTATCATCAAATTGCCCGAACTGATCACACACACAAAAAGAAGAAAACAAATATAATGTTGTTGTTTATCTGTTAAAAAATTAAGAGAGAAACAAATCCTTTGCATTACAACATTATGTGTTCAGCTTTTTCACGCGTGTTTCTGATACATAAATGGAATTTAGATATCACAGCCCATCACCTCACAGAATTGGAACAGTTGATAATACCTAAGAATAACGATAATTCCCTCGAGGGATGGATATATAGTGGCTAAATTATAGAACAAACAATATTACTCACTCCCTCCTGAGAATAAAGACAATTTCTACTCATCCTCACCCGACATCGAGATTTTTATATTTTAATGAAATTCACGATCTGCATGCCTGTCAAAAGATTATTAGCCACAATGGTGATGATATCAGATTCATAGAATTATTATTGAGTAACCATTTTCATCGCCCTTGGTAATTTCGTTAATGAATTTAAAATGTCAAGCGGGGATATCCTCGATAACGAGTCAGTGAAATTAGCTTTATTGTCAGTATTGAGGAAAATGGTTGTGGAAACGTATTAAAGGTTTTTTTTAAGGGTCGGGAAGGGTGGGTAAGCAATGAGAGAGAGAGAGAGAGAGTGAGAGAGAGAGGGGGGGGGGGGGGGCCGAGAGAAAGATAGAAAAGGGGGTGGGCGGGAAGAGGAGGCGTTAAATACAGAGCGGGAGAGAAACATAGTGATAGAAAGAGAAAGAGAAAGAGAGGCAGAGACAGAGAGAGACAGAGAGACAAAGAGAGCGAAAGAAGGAGAAAAGGAGATAGAGAGTGGGAGAGGTGGGAGGAAGGCGCTTCGTACTAGGCACATCACAATAAATGCTCTATAAGCTCTGAGTGGCGTGT
Source organism: Strongylocentrotus droebachiensis (assembly GCA_035222895.1). NCBI lineage: Eukaryota > Metazoa > Echinodermata > Echinoidea > Camarodonta > Strongylocentrotidae > Strongylocentrotus > Strongylocentrotus droebachiensis. The sequence goes on along the minus strand of JAVYIG010007053.1, from coordinate 2,899 downwards.
TTTGGGAGGCGCCATTCTCATGTTATTTTATTAGAACACTCATGAAGAGATTACGAAAGAGAGAAAGGCAACATTTCATATCGTGGAATGAAAGACATCTACTTCCAAAATGCGTACGTGACCACATTTGTATTGTATAGTACATTTACGCAATGAATTAACAGCTGGTGCATACAGACGTAATGCAATTTTAGAATCCGTATTCTTATATCAATTTACACAGCCTTCTGGCTCCAAACAAACGATTTATTAACACACCTGTTTCCCAGCATAAATCGTGTATCTGTAAACGAACCTTAGAGTGCACATACAATAGGGGCCACGTATCTTTCGTGGCCATGTGTTTTCTCTCTCTCTCTCTCTCTCTCTCTCTCTCTAAGAGAGAGAGAGAGAGAGAGAGAGAGATAATTATGTTATAAAACCTGTTTAAAAAGGCCACCTGTCTATAGTGACCATTGTTCTGTTTCCCTCGGGTGGGACAGGTATAATAGGCATGTTTGACTGTATTTTTGATTACATTAGATAACATAAACACTCACCTCGTTCGCTTTCAATGCACTCTACTAATATATTTTATGGGAGACTTCATCAATAACCCCTGATTACCGACTATCAAATACACCTGTAATGACACATTAACATCACTTTGCATGGGATCTACTTTGCATAATATTGGTTGATGATAATGTCAGATGAGCCTCTGACAAGCTTAAGATTTGCAACGATTGTTCATTAAAGATAAACTTGAGTTCTGGTAAAAAAAAGAAAATGAATTCTCACAGAATCTAACGAAACTTACACTGAATGTTCAAGATTACAAATAAATGTCATATGCCAAACAATTTTGGAAGAAAATGTATACTGGCTGAGTAATGAGCATAGAAAGATAAGGAAATCAGGTTAGTACTAGCCCCGACACCATGTGTGTTGTCCCATATACATCTTTCTGTGTAAGTGATTGTTACTTTACCAAGACTCTGCCAAATTTATGATGATTTTGATGACTCCAGAACCTTGCATTACACACCATTACTTACATGCTATATGATCAACTTTACTGATCCATTCCACACCTTTTCTTTCACAATGCAATCGCATTACCAGAACTCAAGTTTATCTTTAAACTTGCATTCGCGTAACAGGTCTATAACTGTCACATAGATAGTCAGTTCATAATTATTCGACGACGATTTTTGATGACGACGATTTTTGATGATGATGATGATGATGATGATGGTGATGATGATGATGATGATGGTGATGATGATGATGATGATGATAAGGATGATGATGATGATGATGATGATGATGGTGATGGTGATAAGGATGATGATGATGATGATGATGGTGATGGTGATAAGGATGATGATGATGATGATGATGATGATGATGATATTTTAAGATCATAGTTTTAACGGTTATAATGATATTATGTTGATAATGATATCACAGAAGATGAGGATTTATAATCACACCATATACCTGTGAGTTCCGACACATCAACCATCCTATCGCATGAGCTCCCGATCCCTTCCGCCATGCAGTCATCATCTCGCTTGTTCCGATATATTGTATTTGCGTTCTCTCAAAGGGACTCTTAGGGGGTAACATTCATGAGGCTTTACATCTGAGCATGAGTCATAGAACCAACTGAAGCATATTAGATGAGTCTGTAGCAATGCTCTGTCTGCATGCCTGCCTGCATGAGGGAGGAAAATGTCACGAGATGCAAAGTTGCAAGAAGCTGTGCGATGGAACATAATAGTCAATATGTTTCGCGCCTGCAAGATGTTAGAAAAAATCGACAGTGACACTTCTTCGCTTTCCGGAAGAAATCAGTGACACTACCCAAACTTTTCAAAATAATACCTTATATTCGCACAATAATCATTAAAGGCAATCGCAATCCATAATTCTTAAACAATAAAATGTAAATTTTAAAAAATGTATACATGTCTATTATGTAGGCCTGCAACATGCTGTCTGAAAATTTAATATTAGACATAGTATATAAATACATAGTATATAAATACATAGTATATAAATACATACATAGTATATAAATACATAGTATATAAATACATAGTATATGAATACTTTTAGAGATAAGTTTCACTTTAGCATTTCCATTGAAATGCTAAAGTGAAACTTATCTCTAAAAAAGTATTTACAATTAATTACTTCACAATCGATGCATGTTAAGAGACTTTCAGTATACTATACAGTTGTTAAAGAGGAATTTTAAGGCGATATCATATTATGAATATTCTTGAGGTTATGACCAAAATAATCAAAACTCAGTGGTTAGGACGATAAGATATCCGATGGAAGCAACACCATGTAAAATATAAATTCCCAGGCTTTTTTAACATGATCTAATGCACAGTTCAACAATGAATAACTCGCTGATATATACGTTAAACAAATTTAGTGCAGGAATTATGATGCATTACATATTATCATTATGGTTTGATATAAGCTATCAACAGTAAAGTGTCTGCGCTTTCACCATACTCAATAATGTAATGTTTTCATGAACAAACCCAACTTACAGTCAACAACTAAATTATTTATACCCATACCAAGTTTTGTAATTCTTAAGTGTGCAAACAATTGAATTGTCCCCATTTGTGTTTCTTGATTATGTGACATATTAAAATTAAAATCTAAAAGTATGCAACAAAGGCCCTAATTGAACTAGCCCACCTTTCATTGTTAGTTAAGAAAAATACAACAACCCCCCCCCCCCCCCAAAAAAAAAAAAAAAAAATCAATCAAATTTACAAGGGGTATGAATAATTTAGTAGTTAACTGCATGTAAAAAATACTGCCAATAGTCACTATAGTAAAACATGTGTAATGCTCATTTTAACTGATGTGCTAATTCTACAGGTTACTT
>JAVYIG010007052.1:0-107959 GCA_035222895.1 Strongylocentrotus droebachiensis | reverse complement strand
ACATTGTTTATAGTCCTCTGGCCTAAACATGCTAAAGTTTGTTGTGCTTTTTTTTTTTTTTTTTGGGGGGGGGGGGGTGTTAGTATCAAATTATTTGTCATTATTTTTTTATCATGTTTGCTGGAAATAATTCATAATTATACCAAATTGTACAAAATAAAGAATACTATATCAGGACAAACTTGGAAACGATAAAAAAAAAAAAAAAACTTTGAATCGACATTACTGCATGAATACGATTTCAAGCATTTCCTTGTTTTATTAAGTGAAAAGGGCGGCAGTCTGAGCATCCAGGGGCCGCCTTAAGGTCCTTGGTGGGGCCCCAGGGGGCAGAGCCCCCGGAAGCTCAGGGGTTTCAGGTATTTAATTATTGTCATATGAGCATCCAGGGACCCGCCTTAGGGCCCTTGGGAGGGTCGGGGGGGGGGGGGGGGCAGAGCCCCCGTAAGCTCTGGGGTTTTAGGCATTTAATTACGGTCAGATGAGCATATACCTCATTTGTGACATTGACAGGTCAATTATTTTTCTTTCTTTCTTTCTTTTTCTCTGTAACATACTTTTTCAAAATTTGAGGGGGGCTCGAGCCCCCGAGCCCAGTCGTTCTGCATGCCCTGACATGAAGGCTTCTAAATAAGCATATTTTTCGCCCGACTGTAAATTTGGGAATTTCTAATAATCCAAAAACGCATAAAAAGGTAGGCCTATGTCTTTGCAAAAAATAGAGAAAAAATACAGGAAAATCATGTAATTTCAGCAGCATTCGTAAATCACTGGTATCGAATAAGAAATATCCCCCCATCATGGGTCAGCGTTCAGGGGCTCATGTCTTCTCACCCTAGTATAACGAAAACAGACACGCTTTCTATTCCCTCGTAATATGACCACGAAAAACCTCCATTGATAAAAAAATAGTTGGCCTGCGCAATGTTTAGGAAATTTGATTCCTGTTAACTTTCCTTTTCTTTGAATGGAATTTTATATGTGATTTAATACAGGTTTTTATTATTGGTATGTGCTTTTGGGTTAAAAATACAAACCATCTTTACTCCTTTACAGCTTTTTTTTTTTGGAGGGGGCCGGGGGGGCGTTTTTTGTTGTTGGGGGGGGGGGCAAAATTGCGTTTTGCCCCACTTCCGGCGCCTATGCATATAGTGGCAGAGGGCTTCGCCCCCGTCCCCATCCAAGTCTTTTCCTTCCTTCAACGTTTTGCTTTATATTAATTGTATGTGTAGCTAGCCAGCTGCGAGCGAGAGCGACTAGCTTGATGACATCGCCTCGCCGCGACGTGCGCGGCGGAAATATAGGTGGCCTAGGCTTGGCCAGTACAGCATGCAGTGCAGCTAGCTAGCTAGCTCGCTCGATGTGTTTTCATGAATGACGTCACCTCAGTTTGAGTTTTGTCAGGCGATCGACTGAGTAGTATCAACTTGCTGACCAGTCAGTGTATGCACTGTTAGCATCTCTGGAGAATAAAACAGGATTTTAGGAATACTGCAGATCATCTTCACCTTATTAGTAAGCAAAATAATTTTATTTTCCAATATTTTTCTCAACATTGCCCAATATTGACGTAGTACTGCCATGGTAGCAGCTAGCAGGTCATGAGCGAAACATTCATCATGGACCCATTCGTTGATTTTATTGTTGGAGTTTGCGTGTTGTGATTTGCGTGCTTCACTGCTTGTGACTGTGTGTCTGTTGTGAAGTTGTGCTTGCATTATAAACTAGCGCTAGTTAGCCTTATGGGCTAGCATAGGTGCTATATGAAATATGATATTGATATCACAAAGCCTTGATTGGCACCCGTATAGGCCTTATCGCAAATAGCCTTTGTCGCTGGGTGGCGCCCTTCGCGCAAAGGCCTCTGGGATAGAAAAGGGAGCAAACACGATCTCGGCTTTCGGGAAGCCATACAACGTCACACGTTTTGTATAGTACTACTCGAAGTCGAAGCTATTTTTAATCAAATTTACTGCTCTTTCAGCCGCAGATTGTAACCTATTTGATACTTGTACCCAGAGCTAAAGAACTAATCTTTGTTTTGTGGTACTTCACTGCAATTGTGGCAGACGGAGCTTGTAGGTTTTTACAGTTTTCAGCCACTGAACTCAAGAAGTTTTTGAGGGATAGGCGCGTACCAGTCAATGGTGAAAAGCACGCTGAACTTGCTGAAAAAGCCTATTGGACAGAAAAGCTTGATTGATGAGAAAGCTGAGCACTGAGGAGATTTTAAAGTGTCAGCAGGAAAAGTTGATACTTGATGATGGAAGATGGGTAGTCCCAGAAATCAACAATATTCATAATTTAAATCTCCATTTCTGAAAATGAATTGGAAGTTTGTTATCTCGTATGAAGTCATGTCCTTAGTTTGTATGATCTGTAAATTTGTTTACATGATACTGATTGCTTTTTATAATGTATACGTATGAGAAATAAAGTAATTGTTCAATATAAGACAACTATCTTTCATGGCCTTGTATCTATTCATTTCTACTGTGTATGGACAGTTTTGTAATTTTATGGAAGAGATAAAATGAGAGAAAATATCTTGATTACTCAATTGTACTTTTTTGTAAGGGTTAATAGCGATTCCAACATTTAATGAAGCTATCGCAATGAGCGAGGATTAAAAACAAAATTGATTCAGATATACTACTTGTTTAGTAATGAATATAAAGAGGGAGGAGATGTAAGTGTTGAGCTAGTATAGAGGAGTGGAGAGACGTAATTGTTGAGAAAAGTATAGAAGAGAGGAGGAAAATTAGATGTACTTTTTGAGAAAAGTATAGAGGAGTATAGAGGAGTGAAGAGATGTACGTGTTGAGAAGAGGAGTGAAGAGATGTACTTGTTGAGAAAAGTATAGAAGAGAGGAGGAAGAGATATATTGCCAAGAAAACTTATGGGAATGCCACAGCTCTACCCCCCCCCCCCCCCCACTAGCTCATCCACTTTGGCTACAACATTGCTAGCTGGGTATCTTAATGATCATCGATTACACAACTTTTTATCTCCGAATATTTAATCACATTCTCTTTCACATTTGTATCCGCCATCTCATACATATACTGCTTGTAATGTAGCATTTGTTTCTTTTATTCTTTTTATATTTTGCCAGCTCGATCCTTTCGCATTCTTCAGACATTCGCCCTTGTGTAAATGAATTATTCTCTTATCTTTTTCCATTTCTGCAAATCTCAAATCTAAATAAAAAGACACACAAAATATTTAGGTGCAATTGCATGTATTTGGATGTCTTCGCTATGATAAAAATATGATAGGATTGAAAGAAAAAAAAACGCCTGGTCCACTGGGTGTATATAGTTCCGAGGATCTGTGCACTTGTGCAACCTTAGTTGTTATGGTTCTTCACAACATATCTGTGGGGAGAAGAAAAAGAAGACACAAATTAGATCAACAATCATCTGAATCATCATGTATACGATTTAAAATTGTCAATTGAACTTATTTTCTCATTTGGATGTCTTCGCTATGATAAAAATATGATAGGATTGAAAGAAAAAAAAACGCCTGGTCCACTGGGTGTATATAGTTCCGAGGATCTGTGCACTTGTGCAACCTTAGTTGTTATGGTTCTTCACAACATATCTGTGGGGAGAAGAAAAAGAAGACACAAATTAGATCAACAATCATCTGAATCATCATGTATACGATTTAAAATTGTCAATTGAACTTATTTTCTCATTTCGTTCAACTAATTTTTGCAAAAACTTCCCCTATTCCGAATTCCAGACAAAAATGTTGATGATTGATTTCAATGTATTGATAAGGCAATTTTCTTTCTAAAAAGGAAAATCACAGGGGCAATCAAATAAATTAAACCAGGTAGATGAAAAGCATTAAGAATGGCAAGGTCAGCTTTAGCGCCTGTCGTTGGCAACAACGCCGTAGCTGTCCCGACACGATTCCCTTCGCCACTCGCTCGTAACACTGTTTCGATTAGATTTAGAGGCATGCAGTGCCTCCCACTTTGTCATCACAAAACTCGAAAGTAAAACATCAAAATCATTCTTATTGTTGCATCCATAGACAGCACATCTGTCTCCACCACCCATCATGTAGAATCAATGTAATCAGTGAGTTTGCAAGACAAAATATCACGAGATGTTTGATCGGTATAGGAGCTGAAAGTAGAATAAGCCAACGTTCGATGTACGTAGTATAGTACGTACGTGTGTAGTGTACACAGATCGCGTCGGCTGCTAGCGTTTCGCATCGTCGCGATCAGACGTTTGCGGCGCTCGCGGCGCTCTTGCTCCCTTTTCGATCCCATCGTCCCTTGCGTGAGGCTATTTGCGATGAGGCCTATCCCTAAGAAAACCTAAGCAAATAGAAAATACCAAAATCTAAAATTAATTAGGCATTTCTCAATGTTTAGAACTAGAAGTTTTAAAGAAAGCAATTATCTTAACTAGACCTAGTCTAAGACTAGATTCTAGTAGAGTCTAGACCCTAGAGTAAAGGAGGGGTTTTTCAACCACTTAAGACAAAATCCTATTTTTACTTCCTATTTATTATCATTTCTTGTTTAAATCATGAAGCAAATATTATTATTTAAACAAAAAAAGGATCCCAGAAAAAAATCACGAATTGCCATGACAATATTCATTTCAATTTTCACTGTTTTGGAGCCAGTTATCGGCATAGCTAACCAGTTTTCGGCCGCATGTACAAAGTCAATAGGAAGCGCGCGCGTCTCCGCGCTGATCTAAAGCACTAGCTGGCGGAGCAGGTATCCGGATATTTGGTCCCAGTTTCTGAGTGGTGAGTTTGACAGTGCTTGAGTTGGGAAACATTTTTACCGACGGTACCATGCCAGCGGCCGCCGCTCTCCCTTGCACGGGTAAGCGTGGGCTTGGACAGTTTTTTTTTTTTTTTTTTTGCGGCCGAATATTCGGGTACGAGAAATCGTACCCGAGTAGTTGTCAACCATGCGGGTACTCGAGCATTCGACTACCCGTCGCAGCCTCAATTCACATTATGAATTGATGATAATCATTAATGTCCCTATTGTTCACGCATACGCACTCACACCCAGGCCTGCTGTCGGTACAGAGCTCTATGTTATAAGAAACAGAAATATTGCACTTTACATCATAAAAATAATGCTGTGCATCATGTCTGAACCAGTGTCACTAATTTTTTTTCTTCCTCTGACCCCATTTAGGTTTTTTGACTGAAAGGATTTCTATGAACTGAAGTGAAGAAGATGAGTCTGAGGTTAGAACCGCTCCATCCTGGCCCAAGTGCCGTCAGCTCCGATGTGGAACGGGCTGCTATGGCCCGGTCTAAATCCAGCAATAAATGCTGTCGCTGCTGTGGACTTACAAGATTAATCAAATTAGACAAATCATGGTTTATCAAGGTAGGCATAACAAATATTTATCTCAAAATATGTTGCCAGTGTGGATTGCTTGTAGGGGAAAATATTGTTTTTAACTTATCGGACAGAGGTAATATAAACAGTTCTTTTCTCTGACTTATTTTGTGAAATTGCATTGTAGTAAAGCTTACCACATACAGGTAATTTATTTGCAAAGGCAAAGGCAAAGAAAGAGAGAGAGAGAGAGAGAGAAAGAGAGAGAGAGAGAAAGAGAGAGAGAGAGAAAGAAAGAGAGGGAAGCAGATCAGTGAAATGTTAAGGGAAATCCAATGATAGATATGTTATGACTTTTTTAGTTATGATTGATGAAAATTAATACAAACTGGCAATTTCCCTCAATTTTTTGTTTGAGTAGCCCTCCATCTAGCACTCTATTTTCAGGAAATTATAAGGTATCCCTATTTTTGTTTGTAGAGCAAAAAGAACTCTTTTATAGGGGGGGGGGGGGGCATTTTAAATCATATTGAATGTCCTAATACCTGTACATGCCTAGAAAGCTATGGTCACAAATCAGAGCAGCGACCGACCGATCAGTAGCCTGCTCGGTCGCTGCTGGAATTTAGGCATCGCCCAGCGATTTTTGGAGAAGTCGAGCAGGCTGTAGAGCCCCAGCGATGCCTGGGCAGTGACCTGTCAATTTCCTGTCAGTTGCAGGTCGATTTTAGGTCAAAACTGGGCGAAATCGCGCGGTGTCCCGGCAGTGACCGACCGGTGACCCTCCAATTGCGGGGCGGTCTCCCACCAGCCACCGGCTGATTTTAAAGAAATTGCCTGGCGGCCGGCCAGTGATTGGCGGGGCTCCAAAATACGCCCGGTTCCTGGCCGTTCGCCGCCCAGGCACCAAACTAATCGAGCGTTAGCCGGCGATCGATTTAGGTTAAAAATGGAAGCCGCTAGGTCAAAGGCTGCCGACCAATTTTGGACTCACCGCCCAGTGACCGACTGATCTCCCAGCGGCGACCGGCGGCGACTGCTCGACAGCCTTTGACCTAGGTGCTTCAATTTTTGACCTAAATCGCTCGACGGTGAACGCTCGATTAGGTCGGGGCCCGGGCGGCGACCACCCGGTCGCCGAGCGTAGTCTGGGCGGCAAGTGAAAGTGAGCAGGCGCCGCCCGAATTTTAACTCCGCGCTAAAACTTCAGCAGCGACCGAGCTTCAATAGAAGTCATAAAATATATGAGAATCACAGTGGTGAAGGTATGTACATGTAGATGAGTAAGAAATACTGATTGTGTTTAAAGTCCAGAAAATTGGGTATTTGGTAATATGGGTACCATTCTTCTCTTTATGAAGTTCAAATTGAGAAAAATAAATATGGAATTAATTGTAATTGATGTAAGAATGTGTAACACATTTTATTTGTACCATATATTGCTGCTTCAGAAATGTGATTTTGAGGACATTCTTTCTGCTAGGAATATTTAAACAAAAAAATTTGAAGAAGAAGAAAAAGAAGGAAAAAAAAGATGAAAAAGAAGAAAAGGAGGAGGAGGAGGATAATAGGATATGGAACTTTTTTTGTATCCTTGTGCAGGTAATATTTTATGACATTGCAGGTTTTGGAAATGTTTGAAGTACAGCAGGGATTTGTTGTATACATTTATGTATCTTCTACGTACCAGTATGAAAACAGAGCATGATTGATGTCTTTCTTCTGTGTAGGCAATCAAGGAACAAAGTTACTGCTACTACTTGAGTCTCTTCCATCATGAGAGGCAAAAATAAAAGTATTCCCATGAGAAAACGAAAATTGTATCGTATATTGTGTGGACACATGTTTACAGATCTATAATTAAAATTGCGTACATTCATTGTGCTACCGTGTATCATTTTGTGTAGCAAACACCTACAATGTACCTGCTTGTGAAAAAAAAAAGACTTCTAAAGTAGAAATTGGAACTCAATATTATCCTTGAAAATGTTGTTCCTAAACTTCATATTTTATGTTTCCAGATACACGCTGTAAATAGGGATAACATTGATTACTGTAAAGGGGTCCTTTGTCTGTAAAGTGTAATGCATGGTTACTTGCATGGTAATTGAGGAGACATATTATACATGTACACATATTTAGGGTTATTTCATGTAAGGAAGAACTACCTGTATATTGTACCGGGTAATCATGTATAGAATAGATGTCAGTTTGATATGAATAAAAACAAAATACCATATCAAACAACTGCGCTAATGTTGAGACTTTCCCTTATTTTGGCCACCAAAGAACTTCTTGATTAATATTTACTATCCTTAATTCTACAGATTTTAAATGTCATGCGTCTGTCACATAATGTGTCTTTGAATGTGTCTTTGAATATAGCCAGTTGTGTTGATACATGTAGCTACTGTAGTGCAAAAAATGTGAAACTATGAGACCAAACTGCTTGTTTGACCAATCGTGATTTATAGAACACCCTCCACAACTACATATAATCGTACATGAACATTTTATATTGCAGGCCTACAATGCCCTACACATATGTTTATAGAATTTTGGGGTAATATCTTATACTGGGATATCCAACAACAAAAAATGGGTGTCAGACTTTCAATCTTATGCCACTGCCAAGTTCATAAGAAACCTTTACCTAGCCTTATTTCTACACTCTGCATCCAAGGTTACACTCGCATCTTGTTGATATCTCTGTCATATCTTGAGGTGTAGGGATGGGTTTACAGCTGCCAACTAAATTGGGAACTACATTTTATATTCGCTTTGTCAGGAAAGAGAGACCAAAAATGCATACTTGACCATGAAACTGGTTGTTGTTCGGGATGTCAACACAGATGTAGCTCAATAGCAATTATTTGGATCAGGAAGACTGCTTTGCCTGTTTGCCTTTGCTTCTATAACTTTCGGGCAATTTCACTGGAAGGATGAAATCCTAGCTGTTTCAACGAATATTAAGCACCAATTCACAATTTTTCCCAGGCAAGGGACGTGACTTTCCTGTGATATCCCCTCATATGTTTTCCTTTGCCCTTTCCTGGTGGTTATTTGTTGAGATGGAATCCTGGTCGGCAATCTAAGGAGAAGAGAAAGAGAGAGAGAAAATGAAGAGATAACAGAATGAAATGGATTTCAGTTACAGGGCTTGCAGGCTTCTCCTAGATTTCATAAGTAACCTGATCCATTTTTCCATTTGGCTGAAATATTGGGAAGTTATCTAACATGATTAGAATAGATGGGGGTTACGCCTATGCACAGATGAGTAAAGTAGAGGAGATAAGTGAGCTTGCTCTCTTCTTGGGCTTCATGCCCATACATACTTCCTCCTCTTTTTTGTTGTTGAAAGGCTATGTCCACTCCAAAAATAATTTGCCTTTAATAGATGCAGAAAAACAAGAGAAACAGAGCAACAACAAAAAGTCATTTATAGGGCGCTTAATACAGGCGTTTCTAAGCTCACAGGTGGTATTATCTAACTCATTATAATTATTCAACATGTTCAATAACTTAAAAGCAACAAAATAAAATAAAGCAATACAATACAATTCAGTTGAATGAAATTAACTACTTGTGTGCGCCTCCAGTATATTTGTAGCACACTGATATTATTCATAGCTGAAATCCAATGTCTGATGCACTCACATAGTTTTGTTGCCAGTCGACAAATGCCATCAGCTATGCCCACATCTCGCTTTGATATACATGTAATCTAATATCTCAATATTCAGCTTGTACTTTAAAACCAGGGCACTCGCTAAATTTACAATTCTGCGTTGTAGCACGATATGGTTTTAAGAGGTACAATACATACCATACACAAGCTGGAAGTCATTCTCTAGGAATATATCAAGCCTGACCAGGGAAGTTTTTTGTATACATCTTTGAATTTCATTAGATTGATTTTTAGTTTCAAGATTCATTGCTCTTGCAGTAGCCGAGTGCTGGAAACTAGAAACCTCCGCGACATAAATGGGGAAAATCATGATGGGGAAAATGTTGTGAATCGCAGAAATTCAGGTGAAATTCACGTTAAAGAGTTAATGCCCATTCTGGCTCTCAACAGAGGGTATGCAGGAATAGGAATGCTTTTTTTCTTTTTTCCTTTTTTCCTGGGGTGAGTTTTTTTTTTATTACACGTCAAGGTTAGTGTTGCGCTCCACTACATAGCCATAGGGGACATGCATGGGCTAAGACGGGGAGGTTGCACCAATTAGCAAGGCGGCTCTTTCGTGCAAATGAATGCAAAAGATGAGTTACAATTCTCATACCCTTGCAGGTACATTGTAGATAGTTGTCATGGTAACGAGGTGGCATCAAGGTTATTTTGGTAACCTTTTAGGGCTATACATGTACATGTAGGTATGATGTCTGCTTCTTGTAGATGTTAAGCATGTACATGTACAGGCATTGACAGGAGTGTACTAGCAGTCTATTTATACATTACCGGTATATCAAGCAGACATTGAAAGTTCCAGAAAGGAAAATTTGTAATAAGGATTTTTTAAATTTTCATTTCAAAGGATTCATGTTCTTAAGATTTTAGTTTATTCACATAAGATGTTGCTGTAAACCACAGAAATTAACTGTGAGGACTTTTGCACTTCATGTTTTATTTATTTATAACACATAGATAAGTTAGTATATGAAGGACCACTGCTGCATGCTGCCTACTTTTTAAATCCCTACTATTCAATCATTTAGTATAAACAAAAACCATTGTAGTTTACTGCGACATCTGATCAAGCCTTTTAGAGTTAAAACAAACACCAAAACAAAACAAAATAACTTGAAGAGTCTACTTCCAGTATTTTGAGTTTTTGACATCCACTGTTTGTTTATGACTCTATATATTGAAAAGAAGACTGCTGCACATTTTAAAAGATCAATGATCCTCCATTAATAGTGTATGAAGACCTACATTTAGGTTGCATGTGGACAATTTGTGACAAATTGGTGACAATTGGTGCATAATGAAACATGTACGATAGGACAATTTATTTTGGGCAGATGGGGAAAAAAGCCAAATGTCAAAGAAGAAAAAAAAAAGTGGAGAGAACATTGTGTACATATGCCTCTTGTTGGAAATGTCATCACTCTCCCATTAGAGTAGGATCTAGAGAATCCCTCTGCAGCATCAAATACCATCCAATACTCTCACCCACGTTCAACGTACCGGAGACCCGAAAAGTAACAGAATTATCTACCCAGAATCACCAACACATTTCGGGCCTGTTTCTACCTAAGGGCTATAAACCGTTTTGATATGCACTCCATTAAAGGGGCATGTTCCCCGTATTCCAGAGGGCATTCAAAATACGTACCCGCTGGCGGACGGTGCTAGCTGCCTATTGACACCAACAGAATACGGCCCTTACGCAGATGGCATGTTCCGAATGCCCGCACAATGCTGATTATCGCATACATGTGCCGAAGTCATACCAATCGCAGTTCGGCTCTAAGATTCGGCTGCTGTTTCCACCCACTTTCGTGACGTCACTATCGGCAGCGACCAGCTGGCTTGGCGAAGGCAGGTCAGGCTGCGCGTACTTTGATTGACAGCTGTATGCAAATTAGAAGTCTATCTTCGGAACCAAGATGGCGATGACTAGAGCAGCACGAGCAGGGATAACTACACTGGCGGGAACGTGCCCCTTTAACATAAAACTTTGAAGTACCACAGAGAGACAGTTGGCCTACATCAGCACATTGAATTGGATGAGACAATAGTATAACAATTGATCATATTCCTTGCTTTCATCATGCATGTAGAATGCTTGTACCAATTTTGGATGACACCTTAAAGGCATTGTTTAACAATGTTTCATAGCAATACAAAGCAATACTCCAGTGTACATTTTAATATATGATTCCAAATTTGTAATCAATTATTCATCTATCGAGAGGCTAGTCACAGAGGTAATTACCATAAATTGTTGGTTTGGAGCCATCATAGATGCATGCTCTAATGACCCCCGGGTGCCATTAACCCTTGTTCTAGAGGGTTATAAATACCAGTTTTATTGAGGGAGAGAGAAAGAGAGAGAAAGAGAAAGGGAGAGAGAGAGAGAGAGAGGGGGGGGGGGGGGGGTAGTTTACTGTACTTTGCATGTAGTTCTTGTGCTATTATTTGGAATTGGAGGAGTATGCACATTGTAGCACATCCTTGTAATTCAAGTAACTGCCTTTACCATGGCAACTCTAGAATTGACGATAGTTATCTTTGTAGGGTTCATGGCTGATTATGAGGTTTTCTTCAGGCCTTTCTTGTTTTTCGTAGCGAAAGGTTGAGTAAACATGTAACAAGCTATAACACAGCAAGCTTTCTAAAGCAAAAGCCTCAACTCTTCATGCTCAGTGACAAAAGTATGGAATTTGAAATGTTTAGGTGCAGATAATGGTGAATTGATAGAGAGCTATTAATCCTGGTTTCATGGTATTTTTTCATACTTGTTATTTGTTAAAGATGTTAAGAGTTTTTGAGCAAAACTGTTTCCTCAGAAAAGGCAATTTATGCATTTTATCTTTCATGACCCAGGTGAGTATTTTAAAGTTTCACTGCTTATATGTTTATGTAGAGAAAAAAACATTGCAACTTCCAAACCTCAAGGGTAGAGAGATAGGGAGGGAGTTAGGCAAATAGAGAGAGAGAGAGAGAGAGAGAGAGGGGGGGGGGGGGAGGGGGAAGCAGGCAGACAGGGAGAGAGAAAGAAAGAGAGAGAGAGAGAGAGAGAGAGAGAGAGAGAGAGAGAGAATGAGAATTTAGTATGTAATTGTCTGAACTGGTTATGGTAAAAAATATATCTTTGAGATTGTAAAAAAACTCACTAATTATTCACTTTTTTTCATTTTAAACAGGATCCATGTGGTATCATCTGTGCTGTGATGACCTATCTGTTGATTGGCTACGGTCAGTTTGCTGTCAACGTGGTGCTGTTACTACCGTCAGGGATCCAGCCCTACACAGTCATCCATGGAATCCTCTTCAATATGTTTGCTATCTTCGCTGCAGTCTCGCATGCAAGATCCATGCTCTCAGACCCAGTAAGTAACAACACAATTAGTTTCATTTGCTTTGTTAACATTAGTAATACTGGATATCTTTATAGCGCTCTTATCCACCACACAAGGTGCTCAAGGCGCTCCAATATTACTCTGGCTCTAGCTGCTAGCTGGTCTACAGATTTCGGTGCTCACAACATTCAAGTAATCAAACTTCTTTTAACTTCAAGTTTGATGTTGACTGAGAAGACATCTGTTCCTTATTCTGACATCTCCATTAGAATTATAATCACTTCCCGAGTGTCCTAAGAGAATACAGGAAAATGCTTTTATAATCATATAACTGTGAGTGAGTGGTACATGTACAGTACATGAACTCAATACGTATGATCTTTTGTGTTTTAACACTTCAATTAAACTTCCCCAAACTACAAGTGTGTCCACACAGTCCTAGTACACAAGGTACAACCTTAAGGTTTAAAAGCACCAGCTAAACTTCTAATCTAAGTTCATGGTCTGTCATGTGAACCTAGCTAGATTTAAAGTGAGTTGTGTAGAGAAGTTGCTTAGTAGGCCTGTCATCATCAGCTCGAGATTGCCAAATATCCTGCTACATGTATATCAACTATCCTGATCGCAAATTATCCAGTTAATTTGTGTCTTCATCAGCCCAAAGTTGCAATTAGCGGGATATTTGGTCAAGATAATCATCCCAAGATATCTTGGGCTAGTTTGCAAAATATGCAGCTACAGTACCGGTATTTAGCAAAATATCCCGCTATTTGTCCGGTGCGTCTTCACCAGCCCGAAAAATCTCCCTATGCGCGAACGCTGAGCAAAATATCTCGAACTCGAGTTTCAAGTTTCGAGGTCGGGTCTCGAGCTGATTAAGACGCAATTTGTCAGTTCTGGATTATTTCCCAAATCAGAATTGGCAATCTCGAGCTGATGAGGACAGGCCTAGTGTGAACTTCCCAGAGCTGCAGAGAAGCTCATGTTTATGAAAGAGGATCTTCTGATGAACAGATGGAGGTGGCCTTGGAGACAAATTACACTGTCTGGGGAAGAAGAACATCGAGTAAAGAGCTCAAATGTGTTTCGTCAAGGAAAACACAGCAAAGTTTTTAATGACTTGAATGAATAAGACATGGCTTTTAATTGGAAATCTTCCCCCTTGTGATCCATATAAAGTTAGTAATGAAAATCAATAAAGCTGTCTTGAACGCCCTGCTCTTGTTGTGAATATAAGCAATAGACAATGTGCCGCTTCTGCTCAATTGTCTCTTGATATCATTCTAGACACGCTTTGAATTGAGAGGGTCAAAAGTTCATAAATCTGAACAAGGAATTTGTCAGTAATAAAGCATTAATAAGTGTAATTATGTAGCCTACATCTGTTAAATAAATTTGTTGGTCACAATCTCTCTTACGTGCTTGTGTCCTTTGATTTGCCGCCAGCAATTAAACTTCAAATGAAAATATGTTTGTGCCGTTAATCAAAGCTAAATTTGATTTTCAATTGATAGCTTTTGCTTTTGTTTGGCCAGAACTAGGATAAGTATTCATATCATTGGATGAGTAATTCATTTTAAGAAACATCCCCATGATTTGAGAATCTGAAAGTGTATTACCAGTAGCTCCTTAATTTTATAATAGATTTTAAAAATCTCTTTGTTATGCATACTAGAAACTGTATTTTAAATTGAACATAAAGTATCAAATAGTCAACTGAATCACTGCCTAACTTTTGAAAGATGTACATGTAGGTACATGTTAAGCGACTAGAGTTGAACAATTTGTGTATTTGGAAAAGGTGTTTGATTGTTGGAAAGATACTTATATTGCATAGATCTTTACATCACCGTAAAGGAATACTTATTATTCATAAATTATCATATCCTTTATGTACATGAAGGGCTCAACACTAACAGGTGCCTTGGACACTTGGGTGCCTAAATTTAACGTCCAAACCCACAAATTTCTACTTTTGTACATCTAGGGCTTTTGCACACAGACAGGAAAAAGTACAAACTGGAATCCCTAGTGTGGAGCCTTGCTTTATAAATGCAAAACGCTCCCAAAGTATGAGGCTTCTATACTTAATTTCTTTGAAATTCATTTTTGGGGATCGGTTTCACATCCTTGAAAATCATCTCTCACTTTCTGTCATTACAGTTCATTTTATTTCCATGTACAATTTAGGCTTGAGCCACTTGTCCTGTATTCAGACATCACTGAATCTGAGATCAATGCCCCTGAACTGTCCATGTACATGTACTTGCAGTATATGTTCCGTTTGTACAGATATATTTCCCCCCTTTCACGACGGACCACTTACAAACCTCCAGAGTGTAAAAAAAAGACCTGGACATCCATCTTGTCTTCATTGGTTGGTCTATTCTTGGGGTATCAACTATCAGGTTGTTCATTCCATCCTCATCCATTTGCACGACCCTGTCAGCGCTGATCCCTCTTCTTTGGGATGTTCTGGGCCCCGTTTCACAAAACTTGTCATCAGTGACAAATGACAGTCTTTGTTATAAGCTACTGAAATCCTTGCTTCTGATTGGTTATCAGCAGATTTGTCACTGATTTTTGTCATTTGTCATTGAAAAAAGGCTTTGTGAAGCAGGTCCCTGTCCTAGCTGGGGTGTGTTTGCTCAGGAGGTGCTGGTTAAATGTAAGAATTAGATCAAGCACCGAACTCCAGTGATTCGCGGTCTTTGTCCTATACGTAAGGGAGCCCTCCTCGTGCGGTTCAGATTTGCTCAACTTGATTGATAAGAGTGCATCTGTATGTTCGTATGGTTAGGAAGATGAATAGAGCCACATCACCCATCATTGGCAATACCCTTTCCTCTGCTTTAAGGTCATGGATGAATTTATCAGGTGAAAGAGGGTCTTTCACACCAGAGGTAATATCCGATAAAGAAACGTGAAAAGAAAAAGATGTATAGTGATTGCCGCATTTACTGTTATTAAATACATGAAGGTGTTCATTTGGGAGGGAGGCCCAAGGTTATGTGGAATTCAATTGACGGCTTGAACCTTTTTTTATTTATTTAATTAATTTATTTCTGATATTTATACAAACTGTATGTGTACATGGTAATTATCTAATCAAGTTCTTGTGCAAATCAATGCCCAACCTTTTTTCACATTCACTCTAAGATATTTTGACCTATGACAAATCATTATATGACGTTCAATTTACAATTAATATAGTTCCTTGTCTGAATGGGGATGTTCAAAGTTAAACCAAGGTCTTTTACCTTACAAGAGCACCTTCCCTGGCACACATTTATTGAAGCTATACCCCACCAGCATTTTTGGCCTTCTTTAATAAAGTATGTTATGTAGGGCTTGACATTAATTGAAACATTTTGGTTGCCTTACACAGAACCATACATGTAAGTAGTAGCTTTGGGTCATCCATCCATTACAGCTATCATATACATGTAAGGGTAAGGTAACATTACATGTATCTAAATCTTCCTCCTGTGTTGAAACACTATTCACATTGCGAAAA
Organism: Strongylocentrotus droebachiensis; assembly: GCA_035222895.1. Taxonomy (NCBI): domain Eukaryota; kingdom Metazoa; phylum Echinodermata; class Echinoidea; order Camarodonta; family Strongylocentrotidae; genus Strongylocentrotus; species Strongylocentrotus droebachiensis. The sequence continues at coordinate 92,080 of JAVYIG010007052.1, read as the reverse complement.
TTTCATATGACATTGAGCACAACAAAAATAACAAAATTTCATCCTACCTTATAGTTTCCATGCAAAGAAAGTGGTTTGTTTAACATTTCTTCTCAGTTATTAAGTTACTTATAAGTAGTAACATTTAGTTTCCACTTTTTAGGTATCTTTCAGTCTAACAGTCCAATGTTGTACCTTATTTGTTTAATACATCTTTGGAAGAAAAAAATACTAGAATTACATTTCTGGAAAAAAAAGGTATGGAATCTTTAATCAGGTTTAAATTTTCTGCTAGAGTTAATGCCAAGCAACACATGCAATGTAGTGGTAGACAGATACAGATCAATGAAGTTGGGAAAAGGGAAGGAAATCACATCTTTTCTACATAATTTAATATAGTGAGAAAAAAAACACATACAGTTATTACAGTATTGGATATCGTAATCCCTTGGTGCACATTATGGTGAGCATCTTGTTACCTAAACAGCCCTCGGAGACCCTATTTATTAATCAGGATTTGCCTCTCACCTTACAGTAAACAGCTCTCCCTCTCGCCATCAGCTTCTGCTTATAACTCACGCTAAATTGCTCAATCCTATTATACGGCTCCAGAGGCTTTCCAGTTGGGATGCATTCAGGCTCTGCTAGAAACCCGATATACCAGATATGACTATTTGCCTTACATCATAGCCTAGGAAAGCTTATCATCTGCTCAGGGCTAGGAGAGTGCTAATTTTGTGTAAAGTTTTAAGATGTAATGTCCTTCTGGCAGTAGGAGTCGATGTGATGAGAATCTAAAAGGGCAGGCTGTGGAATATTTAAGTCAAGGAGTTTAACATTTAAGAAGGTTTTTTGTGCTTTCAGATCAATAGATTCAAGGACTTGACTGTCGATGATGATCAAATTCTTCCTGGAAATGAAGCTTGATTTAGCTAAATTCTGTTAAATGATTTATGGAATTACAAGAAAACCGTGAATAACCTAAGCACATTAACACATAAATACACTTTACTGATTTTATGTAAAAAATGTAATGAACAACAAATGTTTAAGCTCAGACTGTAGCAAGCTTAATACCTGATATGGATAGAGGACTGTCAGTTCATGATTCAAGATACTCAACTGCCTCAATGTCATTATCATTCTCAATATTTAATCAGTGGGAATACTTGTATCTTGACAGCTGTATATCCAATACGAGATCATATAGCTTAAGATTCTCTTAACTTAAATTAGAAAACCGTAGATGCACATTAGTAAGATCAGCTTTTCAATGCGTTGTTATGTCACGCCTTTCTTGCTTTTGCTTCTGTCAAAACCCCCCATGGTAAACCGAGCCCTTTAGAGTGTACTGACTGCTTTATTAATCTACTATGTATAACATTTAAAAAAGGAAAGAAAAAAGGACATTGGAGAGGGGAGAGAGAGAGAGAGAGAGAGAGAATCAGTAGAAGAATCGTGGATAGTGGATAGGCATCAAAGCCATAAAAGCCTGTCGGCAGGATTCAATTGGCAGAGTGGGAGGCTGGAGATAGAGAGAGAGAGAGGGGGATAGGTTGAGCTAAATATGCAGTAAATTGGTGTGCAGGGATAGGGATATAGGTGAAAGAGGTGGGGGCGCTTGATGCAGCTTTGACGCATTATCTGCTCGAGTGTGTGAGAAGTTTGGTTGAGAGATGAGGAAAACTGGATATAGAGCTGAGCAGAGACAGAGAGAGAAAAAGAGAGAAGCAGTCTTCCAGAAATCACGAAGACCGAGAAAAAAAAGAAGCTATAACGCTGTTGAGGAGACTTTGCACAAAATATGAAACTCAACTTCATAACTTCACCCAAGTGACTTAATTTTGTAGCCATACTCCTCGTTGTTATTAAACCTGAAAGCCATGGGACCATGCTTTTATGAATGATGAAAACTATATTGACTAACGACAGCTATTCTTTCCCAATTAATAGCCCTGGTAATTTGTCACGATTCCGCCGAAAACCCATTTATCATTTTCCAGATGTATGCGCTACGTTGATGGTCCCACAGGAGACGATGCTGTTCAGCTCCACCACAAATATTAATTTTTTTAAGAGAGAGAGAAAAGCCTCGTAACGGCAATAGATTAAACATGCACCTGTAGTTGTTGTTTAACAGTTGATGTCATCATTTATTTTCTTCAAAGATCTTCTCATTTTTTATATTTTTTAACATATATATTTCACCTCCAAATTCTGCCAATTGTATGAAATATCAACATAAATGGACCTAATGAACCTGAACAACGACAGCAACAGAACGTCTGATATTGAATTTTGACAATATTTTACAAGTAAATTGATGTACATGTAGGATGTTGTCGTAGTTATGATCTCTAGGTTTGCTGGAAACAAGAACGCTGCTTGTTGCCTTTGAAAAAAGACAGGGGCTAGGAGTGATTTGCCCTAAACACTTATTCAAGAAATTCCACAAACATCAATAAGAGTAATCAGTGGTTAGGTAACTTATCAAAATGTTGTGGCACAAAAAGATGATTCTGGAACGGAAATTGCGTAATTGTTCAAAAAAGGGAGAACCACATCGTCAAGATATGGAGCTGGTAAAAACACTATCTCGTTTAGTCATAATGTTACCTAAACTTACATTCAGATGGTCAAAACAGAACTTCTTATTTAACAAATATCAATAACTACTTTGCCTTTTGCATTCTGGACTTGTCTGTTCGTGCCACTTTCTTTTGCTCAGCTACCTAATGGGGAAAAAAAAATCATTGAATATGAGAGCAGCGTCTAGTATCTAGCTAAAACTTAAAAGCTGGCATCTATAATGCATTTTTAATATTTGCCCCACTTCTTGGGATATATTCCCCACTTCTTGGGATATATTCATATTAGATTAGAAATTAATACCACTCGTTTGATAAGAGTAACTCTGTTTGATATGGGTGTTTCCCCAAAAGAGTTGAAACCTTATTGACACCTTAAAGTGGCGTAGGAAATCAGCTTGTACCAGGAAGGACATTTCCATTAATTTTTCATCTTGTCAAATCACTCAATCAGAAAAAAATCAGGTTATTTTACTGGCCCCCAAAAGAATGTAGTCAGCCTCTCATTTATTGTCTCATGTATAACCAGATAAATAAGTAAATGCAATGATATTTTTGATCTAAAGAATCAAATTTATCCACATTTCAAGATCAGAGGTCAGTCATCTTCAGTAGATATTAAAATAGTGTATGTCAAAAAAAAAAAAAAAAAAATCAATTCTTTCTTTGATGGCATTTGCGGGTACGGCATGAGCATCACAGTCATTCACATTATTACAACAACATAAAACAGTAAAAGATAACTTGCATTTTTCATTTAATATTTCATTTTCTACTTGAACGTCTACTGATTCTTAGGTCAAATTCTTCCTTTTATGATTCTATCCTTGTCCGTTAGACGAACTAACAAATGTTTGTATTTTCATTTCATCCAATATGCTCTTCATTTTTGTCATTGATTAGATGAAGAGATTTGTTTGATAGTTTTGTTGTTGGAGCTTTTAGGTTGTAAAACCAACCAAGCTCTGATCATAAATACGAAACTATAATCCTTAACCTTTTTGCTCTTCAAAATATATATGCAGCAAGATACTGATTTTTTTTCCCCTGTCTCTACAATTTATTTTTGCATTGGAAACTGGTGCACAGATATGAAATTCAAGTCCTCCAAATCCTGTTTACAAGGCAATGAGATATTTATGCATAGATAGTTGATGGAAGAAATTTCTCTCCATAGCAACAGTGGCTCATGCTTACTTTCTATGGCAACTTGGAATATTTTGAAACATGCGTAAAATACTGAATTATTTAAATCTTTTTTGCATCAGTTAGGCCTTGCACAGAATATATACATGAAAGTAAGGGCATAAAAACAGTCTTGTTGTTGCCTGAGTTGGCTATTGCTTTTCAAGTGTTCCATGAACTAGTTTCTTTCTGAGGTCAACAATATGATTATTTACCATGTATATGTAATTCAATCAGTTAGTTGGTTTGATGTTTACAAAGCTGACACTAAAGCAGTTATGTGCATGGATTTACCAATTAAAGCTGTCAAATATGTCATTCTGAATTCAGAGTTCACCATTACAACCATTTTGAGGTTTAGAAAGTATCTTATATGTTAACTTCCCAAATTTCATTTCATTTCCAGATAATTAAATTTAAAAATCATTGGTATGCTTCTAGCCACTGAAATGTAATATTTTTGAAAAAAACCTCCTTGATCAAGTAGAAAAATCTTTAAAGAATTTACGAATTGAGAGAGAGGGAGAGGGAGAGAGAGAGAGAGAGGGAGGGGGTGGGGGAGGGAAATAAGCTATAACACAGACGGCCAAGACACATGTAGTTAAGTTAATAAAAAGAATAAGGAAGGTACAGTTGAATGTACATGTATATGTAGAGAATACTTGAGATTCATCATCACTACTTTTGCAAAGGAAAGTTGAGTGCATATAGGCTAAAGCTTGTGCCAGTTGGCGAAAGCAGAGATGAAAAGGGATAGGAAGACTTTTAATGGAAGAGGAGGAAACCACAAGGAGAAGGAAATGAAGAAGAACAGACTCGCCAAATGGTCAAGGTGCCATATTTTTTTGACATGACATCTGCCCATCTGGACTCCTGGGTGGCTTCTTTAAAGACACATTCCTCCCGAGTCCCTACCAAGTTCATCTAGACCGATGAATTATTGATGCTGCTCCACTCGAGCAGAAACACAGAAACAAATCCTTCAGGCGCTCTCTGAAAATGAAGCCAGAAAGCATGATGCAGGTCAACTCTCCCAGTTTTTTATGCTCGGAGAAGAAAACGATAGGGCAGAAGAGGAAAGAAAATCAAGGTATTTTGTTAGGGTTGGGATGGTGCGGCTATCCGCACAGAGGCAGAAGTAAATGGTGACGATGATATGGCGGTGTCGAAACATTGGGATCACTTAGCGTTGATTGTTTTTCTATTGATCGGCGGCCTCTAGTCATTCTCCTCACGTTAGTCCTGGGTCGATACTCTTTCGTTGCAGAAGGCGTTGATACTCAAAACCCACCTCCTCCTTTATGCTCTTGCTTATGGGGAAGGGGGCTGGCTAGGCAGAGAAAGTATCAGTCAAGCCTCATTTACCAGCGAACAAAATTGAGTGGATTTAAGGAGTGCTAAATTTCAGGATCTTTGAAAGTTAACACAGCAAATGGGGTTTTCTAAGAAGTTTATCCTTGTAGAATAAATTCTATTTGGACTGTCTATCTTTATCTCCTGAAGACCACATGCAATAAAAGAGCAAAACGGCTAAACATATACAGGAGATGAAATCAATCATGGTGCTATACTTTAAAGTGCTTTACCTTAAAGAACTCTCTTACATCTTTAAATGTACATGCACAACCTGTATATTTGGTCGTGCCATATTTAGTATTGATCTTTAAGCCTGGGTGATGTTACAGAATAAAAAGAACTTGCCTCCTGTGCAGTGTGCACTTCCAGTTCCCTAGTAGACTTCATGCCCTGAGCTCCTGCATTTTCCTTTAAATAAAAGGCTACTGACACTTCACTTTAAGTTCAGCTGTTTATAGATACAATCTAGGCCTAAATCCTCTATCTCTACTGTTATGAAAATCAGTGCCAAGTAAAGATGCTCCTCTAACCTTTGAAAGAGTTTGATTCTTCTGTCACACAGATCCTATGAAACCGATGAAAAAGAAAAGAAAAGAAAAACAAGCTGTACAACACTATTAGCAAAATAATATATAGCTTAGATGCTGCTTGTAAGTGTCGGCTTGCATGGTGATGTAGATATACAGTAGGTTTGCGGTTGCACCATGTGTGTGAGAGAGAGAGAGGTTTGAGGAGTCCTGAAAAGGACTCTGACTCGGTAATCTTTCTTGGAGGAGTGTAGTCCTGAAAAGGACTGTTTGTTATCTTTCTTAGCATATAGTTCTCAGGAGAACTATAGCGCTTGGAGAGGATGAGTGGCTCGACGTTTCGAACAGGTTGACTATCCTGACGACGGATAGTCAACCTAAACAAGAAGAAAACGGCTTACCAAATTACCATGCAGGATATATAATGGATGAACAGATAATGATTGTGTGGCGACAAGCGCTCGCAATACAGTAATGACGTTGTTACTGTCCGGAAATGGATTCCGATGAGAGATGATGAGTAGAAAAGTGATCGGAGATGTAGGGCACCCTGGGTATTATCCCGTTACCCTGATCTAGCCCACCAGACCGCAGGCAGCCCATCCTTTTCGTCAAAATATGCTTCAATTTGCCCCTGTAAGAGCTGCATTTTTGGCTTGATTTGGCTAATACAGCAGGTAAATAACAGTTGGTAATTGAATTGGCAGCCCATAGTTAGCTCGCTCTTTTTAAGCATGGCCAGGTTGAGATTTACCCCTGAGGTAATGAGTATCGTGGGTCTGAACTGATGGATGGTTGAGTAACGATGAAACGAGACGATGGAGCCGTATCAGAGAGTGGTCATTCAGTAAAGTGGAGAAATTGTTGATCTGTCCATCTATCCATACATGTATGTGTTCCAGATCGTAATATATGATAATCTGCTAATTTTGTATGCATGTAAGCCACTATGCCTCAATATTTACTCCTTGGTGCTTTGCAAACAGGTTCACCCGAGTCGACTGACAATATGAAGAAATACATAAGAGAAGATAGAAAGTGTCAGTCTTGTGGGCGTTCAGTGGGCTGATCTGTTGATCTAGTAGACCCTCTGAAAAGTGATTAGGAGGCCCATGAGCCCAAATTGTTTTGGATTAAGGGGACTGTTGGTTTTGTTGGTTGTTGATCTTGTGGGCTGTGACTTCACAGACACATCTCTTACTTGTGAATTTTCATGTTTAAATTTTTACCTTCGACAAGACATTCATCTACATTTGGCACTCTCCACCCAGGTGTTTAATGGGTAACGGTAGGATGCGAATGTTAATATAGTTGAATTTACATGTGTGTGCTTGTAAAATGTTGCCTAGCTGGAATACTCCCCAATGAGCAGAATGTGTGCACTGTCGTGTGCATATTAGCAACCATATCCTTTATATTCAGGTTTCACTTTACATTGTACCATATTTGACATCTTCCTTAGATGTGCATGTCTTACTAACATGGCAATGCCAGTCAATCTTTACCAGTAATTACCATGTAGAGTCCTTTGAAATGTAGTTTTAAGCGCTATACAAATGTAACTATTATTGTTACTATTATCACTGTTTTCTGTGAATTGTGCAAGAAATATCTCCAACAGGTACATACTTTTCAAAGAGATAAAGAGAGAGGGAGAAAGAGAGAGAGAAAGAGAGAGAAAGAGAGAGAAAGAGAGAGAAAGAGAGAGAGAAGGAGAAATAATCATATGAACTGTGATCTCAGTATGTGTAGTGAGAATCAACCTGGTTTTATTAAAATGTCTAGTATGGATTCCAATCAAGGGCACTTTGATCGAAGTATACATGAACATGACACTTCACAAGGTAGGGCCTACTAGTGTACTTTTAACAGTGTGAGGTGGCTTATTTTATTAGTGAAGTGAAAAAGGGGATAAAAGGCCATGCAATTTCATTAGGTTACATCTATGCATTTAAATTGGTGTTTTACTTTCATATGCAGCATGTACAAACAACGTACATGTACAGGTCAGTGCTAAGGCTAATTTGTTTTTATCAATGACTTTAATACAAAGGGACTGTGTGGCATTTATTTCTCTTCAAATATTAATAGTTATGGATTATAAAGTCTTGTTTTTAGATTTATGGATATTGATGGTAACATTTTATCACCCCCTTGAATTTCATTTCTTTTTCTTTTATCATATGATTGATATGGATGACTTTATGGGCAGATTTGCTTGGATACTGGTAATCGGTTACATTGCTTACAATCTGTACTCATCTAGTAGAATACCATTTTATTCAAATATCAAACAATTTGTCATAAAATCTCATTATGATTAAGATGGAGAAATGGAGGTTGATTAAATTGTTATTTCTTTTCAAATATTGATAAATTTATCAGGCCTGGAGGGAGTGAAGCATACATATAAATGGCCTTCAGAGCTACAAGAAGCATAAGGATAAACACAATCTTCAAGTGAAGTAGTTCAATCCAGACCCCCCATAGAATGTCAATCTGTGTAATGTTTTTTGTACAAGTCTATTTCATAAACTTAATCAGATTCAAGATGAAACGTACTCGAGATGAAACGTAGTTAATAATTTAGGTATGCTAAGTGTACAATGTAACTATAGCTTAGCAATAAGTTACTGCATTGGTCATATTTCCCCAAAAAACATTCATAACTCTGAAGGTTTATTCACCTGAAGGTTCATCTATATGAAAGGGTTGTTATTCCAGGGTTCAGGATTCTGAATTTAGGTTTATTACTCTGGAGGTTTGTTATTCTGCAGATTCATTTGTTCAAAAATGATATACATGTAGGTTCATCATTCCGCAGGTTAGTAATGAATTCCAAAAGTGAAATAGAGTCCTTTATAATTTGTGAACTTATGAACCTTCGGAATATCCTTCTTTCATTTTGGAATTCAGATTCTTTTAGGTAAACAGAGGTTCAAAATACAAATGCAAGGAATGATTTTTCCCTAGTAATCTAATGCATTCTCTATCCTCCGATCTCCAATCTCCATTATATGCTCTGTAGAGAAGTGAAGCACAAATTGATGTGCCAATTTGTGTGGCTGCAAGACTAATCACAGTTTAGTGATCAGCGGAAATGATGCCATTGAAACTCCGGTAATATTACATTTGAAAAACAAATTGATGAAAGCTACGCTGGATATAAGCAATAATACTGCAGTAGACATATTAGCTCAGAGATGTCGCCGGCTAATGCTACTTTCATTTTCCTTCTATGTGCGCCACAAGAGGAATTGTAATTCTGCATTATATGATGCATGACCATTAGCATGATTCAAATGGATTATGTGACATACTCATGAAAACAAATTAGTTATTATTATTATTATTATTTCATTTGGTACAGAAAACACATGATATCAAAATACAGAGTTGAAAATAATTAATTAATAGCAAGAAATGCAAAATGCATGCAGGTAGTGGTGTTCTGGGGGTGTGCTTCATCAATTAAAATCAAATTTCAATATCGAATTTGAAAACAGCGTTAGGCTCTTTATATCGATTGGATTTATTGGATTTTAAGATCAATTTTAAGGCTTGATAAAACACCCTCCTTGTAAGGTTTCAAGTTTCAAAGGTCTGGATGAATTTATTTTTTATCCGGTGTCTAGGCCAGCTTCTCCTAGGGGCACATATTTGCCATTGTTTCAATCGATGTTTCGTTCTACAAGTTTAATGTGGGAGAGTGATACAGGCATCATGCCACGACATGCAAAAGCCTCGCTTACACATGACATCGCAAACTGCCTTAAAAACTATAACAACAACATCAGGAGCTAGTTTACATATATAGCTCCCCCAGATTTGGGTAGCTATAAGGGTCCTATGTGTTTAATATTCATGTTACCAAGGTTTCATTAGAGAAAGACACCATACCTTAAACTTTTGAAGAGGCGTCCGTTTCTTTTTCACCGTTATTAGATTCGTGGGAAGTTCCTCATCAATTAGTCATTTGCAAGAATATATACTCTACCTCAAACCTCAAATTAATCTGAAAAAAATAAAAAATAAGGAGAGTCCAATCATTTAATGGGTTGGCAATAAAACAGTGAATGGCACCCCCCCCCACCCCTTTGATTCCATTGCCGCCAGCCTGTTTTTAAGCTGTTGAAATAGATTCCAGTATATATCGCTCTCACAATGAGACCACATTTCTCATCCTTCTAGCAGAAAGAAGATATTTTTAGCAGTAAATTGGCCCTCCTTAGATGAGATTGATTAGCCATGGTATGATGGCTACCTGTAATTGAAGCTGAAAATGCTTGATTGAATGTCCAATTTAGCATGTGTAGTGGATAGAAAAGATTCTGCATGAAATTGGAATGGTACGAGGACGGAATATGGGTGAGGGATGGAATGAATAATGGAAGCAATGAGGATGGATTGGTAGTGGATTTGACACACTTAGTGTACATCTTGTGTGAGAGATTGAGGTATAATTATATTGGTCGTGAATATATAGCAAATATGATGGAAAGGAGACATGTACTTATTATTAAATGCATGAATACAGAGGAGAATTATTGAAACTAAATTGCCACCTGCATTATCATGTGAGAGTAGAGAGAGAGACAGAGAGAGAGAGAGAGACAGACAGAGAGAGAGAGAGAGAGAGAGAGAGAGAGAGACAGACAGACAGACAGAGACAGACAGAGAGAGAAAGAGAGAGAGAGAGAGAGAAAGATAGAGACAGAGAGACTGACAAGACTGAAATCTACTGTCATATATGGCAGGGTCATATACATGTTGTTTAATTTGGATATTTGATAAATTTAAATATTCTTCCACACAGATACTGGCTTAAATCACGTTTTGCATATAACATATTTTCTGATTACCTTGAATAGCATACCACCTGCCTATACAGTGCGGCCCAGAAAAAAACGAAACCGAGAATTATCGTTGTTTTATCATAACTTAATCACAATTATGATTAATAAATTACATATATTTGTAAAGCTCAAATCCTCCTCTTTCATTTGATGCAACTCATATGATGCATACATGTATTTCATGCATGAGTGATTAAAAATGATTTGAAGAAAAGGTACCAAAAATAATTTGGCGGATGGTTTCACTTTTATAGTCTTCATATACAGGTTTGACTGTACTATGTTTGACATCTTCCTTAGATGTGAATGTCTTACTAACATGGCAATGCTGGTATGCTAGTCTATCTTTATCAGTTCTTTCTCCTCTTCAAAGGCCCATTCACATATGCCTCGGTAAACCGGCGGCTTACCACCATAAAAAAGAAAAGAAGAAGCATGCTGCGCTTCTCATTTATATATCCCATAGCACACAGATAAGTGAGTATGCATAGGACCTCTGTTCCGCGCAGTTACTCTCCGTCCACCACCCTGACCCGCCCCTTTGCCATTTATGTAGTACACATACAAATGCTGGGCATTAACTTTGGTGGTCTACTTTGGCTTGTGTGAATGATCTTTAATAGTTCATTGGCATGTACCAATATGGGAGGGTAACTAGGGTTAGTGACTTCTTGCCGTGGCATAGATTCACGATGCCTGAGTGGGCGACAATTCAATTAAATGTGTGTATTGTTATTGTATTGCGTCAGCAGTAGTGACATTGTTTTGAAAAGTCCTGAATAGTACTAAGTGAGGTTGCATGTGCTAGTACTCTAAGTCCTAAAAGTGTAGGGGGCAATAAAATAAAAAAAAGGAAAATTAACTCATTATGAAATTTTCTTTTGGCATTAGTGTATTTTGATAGGCAGTGAAACATGAAAATAAAGGAGAGGCATTACTGTGCTTTTTCGAAGAGATGAATTATGAACATCTCATTGCTTTTATGATAACTATTGGTTGTTTATCGTGTTTTTATTTTTATTTTTATAAAATTTAATAGTTGGCTTTTGATTAAAAAAATCAGTTAATTAAAGCACAACAATTATGAATTATCATGTTGCTAAGTATATTTTTTTGTTATTGAAGGGGCTCAATGACCACAAACTTATAGTATTACATTAGAAGAAAACTAAGTGTTTGAATATGAGACATTCAAATAATTCAGGTAAGGATTAAAGAACTTTTAACTGTAATGATGTTGTTAGTATTGAACGGTGCACCTGTCATGTGAGATTTGGGCGTTGGGAATTTCCTTTTTCTGTAATAACAATAGGTTATTAGTAACTTTATGAAAAGATCAGTTGCTCTGTGTAGATTTGGAAAGGAAAAAAAATAACAAATAGACGGGTGGAGTGAATAATAATACACATTGGTAGGAGAAGCTGATTGATATCAAGGTGTTCGCCTGTTACGTATCCAGGGACTCTAAATGCTCCACTTGATACTATCTGAATGCAACTCTTCACTCTCCCTTTCCCTTTCCCTTTCCCTTTCCCCCCTCTTTTTGTTCTTTCTTTCTTTCTCTCTCTCTCTCTCTCTCTCTCTCTCTCTCTCTCTCTCTTTCATTCTTTTTCAGCCAACCATTCCATTCTGCATTGTTTACATATTATGTATACACTAGGAGGACCCGTGGAAAATCCACGGGATTCTAGGGGAGGGCCGGGGGTGGGGGGTTAAATAGATAGAGGCCTATGTGCTATCGAAAATAAAATTAGATTATTTTTATGTAGACAATTTTTATAATATATCTGTTTGACCATGAATGGCGCACCGTAACAAAAACTATGTCAGGTAGGATCTCGATAAGTACGATTTATTTGCATTATTATTGTTGTGATTTCAATGTAGTTTTCATGAAAAAAGTAAAAAAAGCAGAAGCTTGGATTATGATTTTGTTGGCATTGTTCACAAAATTTGTATAATAATTTTTAAAGTAAAGATTTTACGCGAAAAATCAGACGGTTTGTACCAATATGTAGCAGCCAGCTGCATGCAGTGCACAAATTGACTCGACTGTGCGTGTGACTGTGAGCGTAGAATCCAGTGAACAATTTTTTTTTTTTTCGGGGGCTCGAACTATATCAAATTTTTGGGAAATTTTCGGGGGTTACTTTTTCAACTTACGGGGGCTCTTTTTTCTTGGGCTAATTTTTCATTATTTCATTTAAGGATAGTTTGTTTAGTTTGGTAGCGTAGTGTTACGTAAAAAAGGCGTACTTTCTGCGTCAAGTTTCTACGCCGAAAGTACGCGAATTGTTTAAAACATTAATTTGTTTGCGTCCATCTTGCGTACCCCTTTGCGTCCCTCAGGGTATAGTAACGTAGGCCAGCGTACTCTCACCGTAGTTGGTACGCAACTCTACTATGGACCCCACCCCAATTAGTGATCGACCTGCCAGTGTCACAAATAAGTTATTAAAAATATGCTCATCTGACCGTAATTAAATGCCTAAAACCCCTGAGCCTTCGGGGGTTCGGTTCAGCCCTTTGAACCCGTGGACATCACGCCTGCACTCAACTCGCTTTGAGCTACCTGACCCCCCCCCCCATACTTTGAAAAACGTTTTAAGGCATTGATTTTATGCAAGAACTGTTTCATAGTAAAAGTATTATCATGTTTTTAAACCACCATGACGACCGTCCGATTTTCTTGTGAAAACGTTACTTTGAAAAATGAATATCGAAATTCAGCATACAACTATACATGGACAGAATAATCACAATCTAAGCTCAGGTTTCATACCTCTATAGTCACGAAACTATATTGAAATAGGGGCAATAAGAGCAATTTCAAAATGTTGTCGAGTCTACTCTAGCTCAGCTCAGCTCACACACAGTCACAGTTCCGACAGTACTGCTCGGCAGCAGTGGCGCACTGCACTGCCCGTGCCTCACGGCAGCTAGCTTGCAACTGGACTGTCAATTACGATGAATTTCTTGTGAAAAATTTACTTTGAAGAATGATTCTCAAAATTCAGTAAACATGAACAGGATAATACCAAAGTAACCCTGTTTGCATACCTCTATTCACGTAAACTATATACAAATCACGGCAATCATCATAGAATCAGAGTCGAAGCGACTGAGCTGTGCGTGTGACGGTGAGCGTAGAATCATCGCACACATTATACACGTACGTTCGTACACGCAGCATGTCCGCCTGGCCTACAAAGCATATCCTATAGAAAGATGCATAACACGGGTAAGCCCAACCCGTGAGAGCGTGCATTTCTTACATCCCCTCACCCGGGTAATTCATCTGTTAATGTGTATTTCTCTTACATGCTACAAAGCGTATCCTATAGCAAGAGGCCTAAACTCGGGGTAAGCCACACCCGTTACTACGTGATGTGCTACACCCATTGACAGAAGTGGATTCTCGTCTGCCGTGTGTCTCTTTGTTGATTGCACAGAGGGCGGATGCACGCCTTGCCGACTCGCTCTCGCGAGTTCGTCGCCTCCTTGCAATCCGCGACGCCCGCCGTGCTTTCGTCCACCCGTCCTCCCCTGAACCTCGAATACCACGTTTAACGACATGGACGTCGATCGCGGGGTGGACGTGGCACGCGGGTTACGGGAGACATGCCTCGTGGAATTGTGTCGCCGTCCCCGTGCCACGGCGGAGGCTGGCGTGGTCGAGGAAAGGCGTTTTTGATGAACCGTTTTGGACCCCCGCGGCGATTTTGCGTATTAATAGTATAGATGTATTTTCTATGAACATGTTTTACTCATAGCAAGGACGTCAGTTCAAGCTGTGCTTATGAATACCCCTTTTTTTTCTACATGTATGTATGATTCCCTGTGACCATGTTGCAGATTCATGTATTTGTGATGATTTATATGAAAAATTAATTACATCAATACATCAAACTCTAACTGGATTAAGACATGCCAGTACCGACACTTTGAGTGCTTTACTACGACCAATAAATACACTGCTGCTCCTCGTTTAATGACTGCTATTGATAAACATGAACATTTGCTAGGGTTCTGAAATGATATATTGGTATGTGCTAAGTTGCTAAACACACACGTTGATAAAAGATATTATTAATCTAAGATAGAAAGGGGAAGTTCTGTATGTGGTAGATATGATATGTACCAGCATCAGGAAATATTATTTTCAGCTTGTGCGTTTGAGTATTTGAACTGAGGTTGAATTCTCAAATCGTTCCAAAATTATTGTAAGTACCTTCATCAGAAATTTGATTCCCTAAAGTGCAGGTAGTACCCTCCAATCTATTCATGAAATTCATAGGCCAGTTTAGGGACCATATTAAGTACTATTATATTTCCGGAGGGGCAGATTTCATAAAGGTCAATTATGATTTAGCTGCTGTTTATTTCAAGGGTAGTGGTCAGTATTCAAGGTTATAATCTGGATATATGGCCTGCATGATATAAACGTGACTTTTTGGTTGCAATTAATACTTTCTGATAGCCACAGATGAGTTTACTTGGTTAATATATACATGAATGTCTGGTGTTATGCAAGTATTCTGTCTAAATTCTGGATCGGAAAGTGAATTGGAAACAACTTGTTTCTTTGTTAAAGAAAAGAAAAGTGGTAAAGATAAAAAGAGTCAAAGAGATAGGGGACACACCAGCAGATTGTATTTATAAGCCACATTGAATGACCCAGTCAAAACTAGGCTAAAATGTCAAGCTTTCTGTCATACGTTTAACAGAGATGCCAACTAGTACGGATTTCCCGTAATTTCTACGGGAAATCGGCCAATTACGGGCGGTACGGTTTTCATACCATAAATCCCGGATTTTGCCGATTTCAAAATTAGCACTTTAAGGTTTAGCACGTTCCGGTACTTTTGACTATTGCAGCGCAGCCATCCTTGAATCCATGCATAGAAATCCCATAGCGCTTCCGATCGGACAATTTGTTATCTAGCACACCCCTTTCACGTGCATACATGTGCTTCGCGAGCGGGGGCCGGGTGAAATACCTCTCTTGGCCGCGCCGCTACCGCCGGGCCAGCGCCAGGCCTCGCTACGCTAGCGCCGTGTACACTGTCGGATTTCTCACTAAGTCACAGGCTGTCACAGCGTTCGCCGATTTTCGTCGACAATCTGAACTCATGTTGGTTGGATTTAGATATCAATCATCATGTCTTCCACAACTAAGAAGCGTGGCAAGAAGTTACAGACTTTTAAAGAAGAATACAGTAAGAAATGGAAATGCATCGTGTAACACCAACTAATGAACAGGTATGTTACTTTTATTTAACTTGTGCTATCGCGCTTGCCTGCGGGAGCTGCGCTTGCCAGTGTGCAGAAAAATTTGCGTCGCGCAGAAAATTACGGATTTTGTCTCCAAATTACGGATTTTTAGCCTTATGATTACTGATTTGTGCTCTGAAAGGTTGGCATCCCTGGTTTAATACCCATCAGTCAAATCACTGGCAAAAGAAGATTGCTATTTTCTTGGCATCAGTCTCAGTTGAAAATAAGAGGTATAATAAAGCAAAGAAATAACCTTTCTTGCAAATCCTTAAGGCTCATTCAAATATGGCACAGTAAACAGCCAATTATGTGCAAATGAATAGTAACTGCGCACAACAAAGGGCCTTCACATATTCACTGAGCTCTGTCAGAAATGTGAAGCATATTACAGTTTACGTCATTAAAAAAACATTGCAGTCGGCCACGTCATATCTAAACGAGCCTTTAAGGACCAAATTAAAACCTGTAGAACTCCCAGTAGATTGGTTGAGAGACTACTTATGATTTATCCTTAGATAAGTTCTTGTGTCACCGAACGAAAGAGATATACCCACCAAAACCAGTATTTATAAGCAGAGATTGGTAGGGACAGATTAAAATCGTTTTCTGATAGATCCTAGGTTACCATAGCAATGCATGTTTAAGTAGCCAGTAGTCACAATAAGAAAAAAATTCTACAAGGAAAGATAGGGAGGTCTATGTTCGATAAACAGTTTTCTCAACTAACAACAGAAAATGAAATGTGACTGAAATTGACCAATAGATATTAAGTACACTCTCTTATTACCAGTCACTGATCTTTTACAAAAACTAAATAGTTCTCATGACTTTTTGTTTAAGTCATTTCTCAAAAGTACAACAGGTAGTAAATTGCTAATAAAACGAAAGATCAGACGTAACCTCTATAAAAACAGCTCTATAAAAACACACAAAAGGTCAGTGCTTTATATGACAGAGCTAGCTAGGCTGGAAGTTCAAAGAACCTTGTGACATTTACAAGCCTTTTGCGCTTGAGAGCTAGAAGGAAGTAAATCCAGGCATCAAATGACAGACTAGATTTTTCTCCCTGAACGATGATAGCGTTCCTGGGTTGAACATCTGCCGGAATGAAATTCAATTGCTCCATCAGAGAGAAATGGGAGGGGATCGAGGCTGACTATTGTATAATCTATCTCGGGCACTGGTTTCCGAAGATGAAAGAAAGTGCAGAGAGGTACACTGTCCTAGATTCGTAATGTTTGTGGTTCTTGGAGCAAAACTCAAAACTGGGTTATGTCATTGGTAAGAAAAGAACTGGAGAATGGCTACCGAGTTGTGCCTAAAGGTCAAATTGGTTTTGCAAAGACATACGCAACACACAAAAAGGTTAAAGTTTCTCCTTGTCGTGCTTTATCTTGAAAAATATCTACTTGTGTACCATTTGTTGGTTAAGTGGTTTCAGCATTCATTATTGAATAACGGGAATTGATATCTTACCTCCTCTTATCATGGAGGTTAGCTCTAGGCTAGGCCCTCTTTCATAAAACTTGCTATCAATAACAAATTACAAAAACTGTTATGAGCCACATAAATCGTGGCATTTGATTGGCTGAGAGCAAATTTGTCATACAGCATTTGGTATTGATGTCAAGTTTTAGGATACAACTAAGTCCCATGTTCAGATTTTTTAAAGCGAATTGGATTGAGTGATCACTAAATCTGTTGTTAATCCAGGAGACAGAGCTATAGCTTTCAGTTTGTCCGCATAACTGAATATGGGGCCTATGTATGTAACTGACCAATATAATATGAATTGAATTGTGGTGCAAACTCTCAATTTTGTTTCTACAAGTTTTAGTATCTGGTATTGTCAAACTAATTATATTTGTTTCTTCTATTTTCTTTCTTCTTCATCTCTTCACTTTCAGGGTGCAGTTCCGCTGGGCAATGCGACCAAAGAGCACCTCAGCACGCTAGGGTTAAAGGTCGGCCAGGTCGTCTACAGGTGTCCAAAATGTATCAGTATCAAGCCTGAGAGGGCGCACCATTGTAGCATATGTCAAAGATGTATCAAGTAAGTAAAACATTAATGGTACTATGTTTAATGCAGTGGTATGAAATCCACTCTTCTTTTAGTGGAATTCACTCTTTTTTTTAGTGGAATTCACTCTTTTTTTTTAGTGGAATTCACTTTTTTTTTTTAGTGGAATCCACCCTTTTTTTAAGTGGAATCCACCCTTTTTTTTAGTGGAATCCACTCTTTTTTTTGTGGAATCCACTCCAGAGAGATGGTTTGAATTACTCGTTTGAGAATTGATTCTACAATTTAAAGTGTAGATTGAATTTGAATAAAACCAAAGTGACCCTGATATGACTCCCAAAAAGTGGATTTTCACTTCTGTACATTTAGAAAGTAGACTGCTGCGTTGGTCATGTTCATTGGTTTAGTAAAAAAAAAGGTATATTGCATACATTGCATACTCTAAAGATTAATTTATCATTATTATGTAAGTATACCCAGCTAAACTACATTTTATACTTCCTGTAAACTCTTAGCTCACTCTCTCTGTCTATCTTTTCTTCACTGCTCTAACCACCACCTCTGTCTTCCTTTGGTTCTCTTCTACTCTCTTGCTCTGTCAATTTTGAGTAACTTTATCCAACTAAAGCTGTTTTGGCTGTATTTTACCATCACTGTCATTGTCTATGATTATGATTATGATTATGATTATTAAAAATTGATCGATAAACTTTCACCACTGAAAAACGAATTTTTCGAATGAATAACAAAATGCTTGAATTTCAATTCAATTTCATTTCACTTTAAGCAAAGAAGTCTATATATTTCTATTATGTTGTTTCTTTGTTTGATTTTATGGGTTTTTTTTTTTTAAGTGTTGAGCAAAGAGAGACACATCCAGGGACCCTATAACATGATACATGGCAATCAATGCACTATCCACTGAATCTGATGAGAGTTTTCTCCCAATCATGTTCCTATGTAACTTGACCAATGAAGGAAGGACTTACCATTGATTTTTATGCCATTGATTGCAAGTTTTATATTACATGTTCCTTGATGCCAGCCTTTCTATTGCAATTTATGGTCTTCAAGAGTTTTTTGTCCTTTACCTCCACTAATACATCCTTTTAGTAAAAAAACAAATTGTTCTTGGATGTTTTTAACTCCAGGCTAAACGTGTGGCTTTTTTCAAAATGTGTACCACTTTTTTTTTTACTTGTATGACTCCTGCTCTTGAGATGATTGCTTCATGGTAATAACCTACACTAACCAAATTCCTAACTTCAACCCCAAAACCAACACCATGCCCAACCCTAATTTTCACTTTAAATAACTTAAAATCAGATTGTAACCTAACACTATATCTTTTTATCTTTGGGCCAGTTGCACAAAACTGACCATTGATGGTAACTTTGCCATCAATGGTAACTACCATGGAAACCTTGATTTTGATTGGCTGTTGAGCCCTGTTAGAGCAAATGTTAGGTCATCCCTTCTTCTTATCTCATCTTGATTGTTATACCTTTACATTTTATTCTTAGTTATTATTTCAAAATAGAAGTTGATCTAAAGAAACCATAGGTCCTTGTCGTTAAAAAAAAGAAGGTAAAAAGATACATTGAGTGAACACATGAGATGATATAACATACGGTATGCTAAAAAAAGGAGAGCCCATGGTCAAAATTGTGCGTATCTGTATTTCTTTCATATACAATGCGCACGCTTTCTATCTTTTCTATCCTTTGTTCTATCCAATTTCTCTCTTTTCTATCCATCGTTTTACTCGTTCAAGTAGTTTATTCCTGGTCACTTATTGACATTCAATCCATCAGTGTCTATAGCCTGGGCAGATCCTTGACTCTGAAAGCTCTAGGAAACCTAACTTTCAAATGTTGATAGCCATGGAGTGTGCCTAGCCCAGATATGTTTCCATCTTTCGTTGATAACCATGGAGGGCTTGTAGCCAGATGCGTTACCATCTTCTCTATATGGTCATGAAGTGTGTTTAGTCAGATATGTTTCCGTCTTCCTGGATCCGTTTACACATCAATACAGAGCTGCCAACCGTTACGTTTTACCCAAAATTATTCGTTTTTGTCCTCAAAATTAATCATGGTAGAACTTTTTTTCTTCCTTTTTTTTTTTTTTTTTTTTGTACATACCGCACATGAACCAAATGTCCTAAAATGTTGATCGCTACTTCAATCGAGATTTATGAAGAGAACAAATTTACAAATAGTAAACAAAAAAAAAAGAACAAAAAAAAGTGAAGTAGGCGTAAATATTCTCAAAAAGAATGAAACGCCAATTATAGCCTAAGAGCAACAACAAAAAACTACCTACTTGTAAATAAACTTTAGGTCTTAATATGGAAAAAAGAGCACGTCGAATGGACATTTTCTGCATTGGAAGGGTGTCACGCGTGGTTGTAATCCTTTTATTTGCTTGAAATTCCTTTTTTTTTGGTTGCACAAGGTTGGCAGCTCTGTCAATAGCATACTCTTCTTTCCCATTTCCCTGGGAATTTTTTGTTGTTGTTGGGGGGGGGGGGGGGATGTAGTTGTACTTTTAAGAACAAAAGTGATTCAACACCTATTGATGTTATATCATTATACTTTAAAACACTCTTCTTGTTTCATTTCAAATAAAATCTATTATGAATGAAGGAGGCTATAAAACTAGCTTTCGACAACTCTACTATGTTGAAGGTACTATGACCCATTTGCAGGCCAAAAAATGAAAAAGGTTAAATTCTAAAGGCATTTCAAAGATAATACTAATTTAGAACTTCCTTCAAAACGAAAGGCTTGAAAATGTCTTTTTGTGGGAAAATACATGTAACATCCTTTTATTAAATACTCTGATTTTCAGATCCTTGTACCGAATGGTCGTCTGTTTTGTGCTGCGCAACTATTCAATGAGTTTAATTTTGGCCATTACAAGAAGTGGGTTATTGATGTGTACAAATCAGGCCACATAAATCCCAGATTTAAATCGGTTTCCTGATTTTTTGATTTTTTTTTCCCCCAATTTTTTTTTCTCCTGATTTTTCACTATTTTCTCCCTATTTTCTCCCTATTTTTCACTATTTTATCCCTATTTTCTCTATTTTTTCCCAATTTTCTTACACAAGGGGGAGGGGGGGGGGGGGATTGTTGTTGCCATTTTGTTTGGAGTTTAAAATGCCTTCTGACTCCAAACAGAAGATATAGATCTTTCTGTTAAAATCAAAAACTATTTTAACAGAAAAGATTACCAATAGAATTTCTGTTCTTCTTCAGGAGATCACTTGCGAGTAGTAACCTTCCCTCAGTTCCCTTTTTGATTTATAAATAAATGTGATATATCTGACTTCCATCGGAATGCACCCACATTCTGTGCCCTTTACCGACTTTCACTTTACAGAAAGCTAGTCACATTGAATATAAAATGTAATGTAGATGAATTAGATCGATATGGGAACATGACAGTGATTGAAATGCTCTTTCCTCTGATTTTGATTGCATCGGAAAGATAGGGGAAAGAGGGGATGGATCATATTCAGATGATTCTCCACAACAATTCTACAAAGAATCTATCTTTGTTTTAGAAAGTAGGTCTTATAATGAAAATGCATTTTTCTTTTCAAATGCGTCATTCCAGAACATTATCTATTGTTATTCATCCCAGTGTAGACCATGCAAGGCTTTTGATATATATGATAGAGACATAGTTTTCCAGTAAAGTGGAAAAAAGGGTTATTCTTTGAATTTTTGAATAGCGATCTTCAATTCTTAAATTCAATGAAAATATTGATTTTTCAGAGAGAATTAAAAATAAATCTTTGTGTCTTATTTATTTCAGAAATGGATGGATGCACTCATAGTTTGTATTCGTTGTATTTTCTTTCCTTGGGGAGGGGGGGGGGGGGGGGGGGGGGTGATAGGGACTGTATAGAAATACATTGTTTTATTCATCTGTTTATATACTTTTTTGTTTATCTCATTGAGCTTCTTTTACAGGACATGATTTCAAATGATGATGTAAAGTCACTTCTAATATCCATGCATATATTTCTGTTGATCTTATCTTTATTCAACAGAAAAATGGATCATCATTGTCCTTGGGTGAATAACTGCGTTGGAGAATCAAATCAGAAATATTTTGTCCTATTTACGGTGAGTTTGACCTCTTTAAAAAAAAATCATTTCAACTTTTTATTTTATATGCAGTAGCTGCATTCATTAATAAATTTAATAAATGTACACCTTAAAGCCTTGTTGAGATATTATATGGTAAGTTGTTGTATTTATTTAGTGTTTTAATGAAATTTAAGTGTAATATGATTTTTATTTTTTATATATACCGGTATATATATAATAACATAGTGCTTAGTGAATATGTGTATTACAGTTGTATACAAAAATACCCCCAAAATGCTGCAGTTTACTACTTTATATCCAAATGAGCCTTTAAACATGTAGAGTGCTTTTAGGGTTTACAGATTTCCATTATCTATGTCTTCTGTCACCTCAGCTTGTTCCGGTGTTATTGAACAGTCCTTGAAATCTATTTCCATGCCGCTCATCGATTTAGGCTTAATGTTAACCAGGAAGAGATCTTGGTGCATCACCGTGGAAACCATCATCAGCAAGTGTGGGGGTGGAAGACTTGAAACAAGAAAGAAAAAACACAATAGAAGGGGGCCAAGAGTGAATTAACCTGAATTTTTTTCTGCAGCTACCATAAGTGAAAATGAAAGAGACTCCATATATTTTTCATTTATTTCTGTCAATGGGTTGTGATAATATTGAAATCTTTAAACACATTAGTTTGACTTGAAAGTAGCATTTTTGGGTGAAATTCTAGTTTTTCACTTTACTGTTCCTCATAGCATTGTCACCACTTGCACACTACAGAAATTAAAAAGAAAATTGATATTGGGGGAAATAAAGATAAATAACTTAGACAATTGGTGTATAAAGCCCTCATATTAAATGTTGTCTGTGTAATACAAGGAGCTGTTTTTAACAGCAACCTCTGCTGTACACAAGAAAACGTTACATACTCTTCTCACATGGCCGGACGATGTTAACTCACTTGTAACTCACTCGAACCCGGATTCATGAGCCGTGTTCCTGGAGCACATTTTGATGGAAAAAATGACGCCTAACGGGGTTTAACCGAGCAGCTGGCCTGATTATTAAATCTCACTGGAGTGATTTACAGTGTTATTTTGTAGCACATCATGACTTCTATAAACACCTCTCATCATAAATATTCTGGAGGGACTACCGCAATCACGCTAATGCTCGCCTAGGATGCTATTTTCCTCCTCTTGGATGAGAATGTTGGTAATTCCCTTCAAGTGCTCTAGGGGCAGATGTTTCTAGAATGTTTTTGGCGGAAGGAGACGAAAGTGATGCAATTTCGTATGGCCTGGCTTGAAAGAATAACAAGCCAGTGTCCCAATTTAGTTTTAAAAGTGGTTAGTTGAAGTGTAAGTTTTGGACGTCCAAGATGCCCTGTCTAGGCAGGTGAGAATTGGATACATGTTAGATAGTTTGGGATGGTTAGGTTGATATAGGAACTAGCAGACGGTTACAACCAAATAGAAAGTTGGGGTTTTGTAATAGCAAGGTTTCTAGCTTTTAAAATACCAACAAATTATGTATCCCAATGTAGTACATTATTACGTGCAATAATGTGATGGTTTGGCAGAGAAAGAGAGAGAGAGAGAGAAATAAAGGAGAAAGTGAGATAAAGAGGGAGGGAAGGAGGGAGAGGGAAGGAGAGAGGGAGGGAGGGAGGGAGAGGGAGGGGGAGAAGGAAAGTAAGGAAAAAGTAGAGAAAGAGCAGAAAAAGGCGTTTTCAAACAAACCATTTTGGTTGTGATGAATTGAAATATAATGCAAGTCTCCAAACAGGAATATTTTTTACAAATCATGCATACTACATACTACATAAAGATATCTGAGAAACACAAACCCATACCTTATAGATTATAAGCCCAGGGATTGAAGAAAGAAGCTTGAAATGTCACTGCATTTCTATTAGTTTACCATTACTATGAACCCATCACATCTGCTCTATTACTCCAAACCAATATTGCTCGCTGATTACATCCCCTCACCTGAACCAAGCGGTCCACGGCACCATCGCCCTTTTGAACCAAATTAGGTCAAATTTCAGCCTTTCACTCTCGCTTTGTTCTGAAGCAGGCCTTTAATCCAAATTCTATCGATCTTTGGAGTCTTTCATCTTAAAAAAAAACCCAACTATTTTTGTACTTCCAGCTTGCTTCTCAGATCCTCCCAGTATATAGAAATCTTGGTTTCAGCTATGTAGCAACAAGACTGATAATTTGACAATTGAATGATCTTGAGTTGTACATGTGGTTCAAGAAGCAAAGCTCCTGTGAAACATGGATGCACTCTTTTGTGTTAAAGGCATCGTTTAACAATGTTAAATCTGAGATGCATGGCCCGACGTGTTATCAGTGTCTGTGATATGGTGTAATATTGAAGCCCTAAAAAAATCGCGCTTCAAAATATCAAGAAGTGCCTCAAAAAAGTAAAAATCTTTGAGTGACCGGTTTTACCATACTCGTAAAAACTCGAAAAATTTGGTTTTGATTTCCAATCATAAATATCTTGATAATCAGACAGGCGATCGGCTTGCAAAAGCCACTGTGTTCTTGACGGACCTAAAAGTCTATAATTATCATTGCAGCACGAGCTAAATCCAGGATTTCGTTTCAGAATCTGAGACAAAGTTACCAGATCCCTTTAAGCAGAATGTTGTTAGCATTACATTATCCATAACTCCAAAAATACGTGTCTTTTTAACCTCTACTTGTATTACACAAAAGAGGGAAACCCCTGCCATGTTTTAAAAATGGTATAACATGTACACATCAGTCAAAACCTTAACAGATAGAAAAATTTGCTTTATGGTGCAGGTACTGTATACATTGGTGTCGCCTACCTGGCCTGCATGTGTATTGTGTACATCTGTTAAAATTGCATATGAAGATATAAAAAATGAATGTGTGCTTTCGGGGAAAGCCATACACAGGTTATCCCTGCATCTGGCTTTTTGACAGGCCTTTAAATGTATGATGGACTTGCATGAAGATTTACTCCGAGTTTTATTGATTTGAATACATGCCCTCTGTCCATACATCCCCTTCTCCATTACACTTAAGCACACAGTGTGTGCGGCATCTGTATATATATGTGTTTGCTTAACGATGGTGCTGTTCTTATACAAATATTACCTCAGAAGATGTTTTTCTATATGCCAAGAAAACAATACAGGATGCATAAATCTAGTGGAAGGTAATTGTGTATGTGTGAATCAGTGCTTGTGGCAATTTTTGTGAAAATGGCACCATTTAACTAGTGTTTGTACTCTTGAGGAGGAAGGTTTATACATGTAGATAGATCATTAGTGTTTTTGTTTTTATTGTTATTATATTATTATTTTTATTTTGATAGTGCATAAAGTCATAGAATCATTTAAAGCTAAATAATAAGAGATAAGGACTAGTAATTGGATACTTGGTCTTCATGACAGACAGGAAGTAGGAGATGGGAGAGAGACAAGGAGAAAGAGACACACACAGACAAAGAAAGACAGAGAGAGAGAGAGAGGGGGAGATAGAGAGAGGGGAGGGGGAGGATAGTGTTTGAGAAAAAACAGGGGGAGAGGAGGGGAGGAGTGAGAGAGAAATAGGGGGTAGAAAGCTGATGACAAAAATCTTTGGAAATTACCATTTTTGTTCATACCACAAAATATAGATGTTAATATCTACTATAGATCATAGCATGTTTATGTAGAAGCGTCAAATGGATAAGTTCTTATTTCTATAATTTCGCAGTGCAAGGTAAACTTGAAATCACCGAAAGATAAAGCTATAACTTGTACAGTGTATGTCATGCTACAGAATCGTACTGTAAAAGATAGTAATTTTTACTGTGAACTAGGGCTGCGACGAGTAGTTGAATGCTCGAGTTTCCCAGCTCAATCACTTTCAAACTCACCACTCAGAAACTGGGACCAAATATCTGGATTTCTGTTTGGACTCGGAGGAAAATGGATAAATTCTGCCATCTTTGGTTTTTAAATCAGCATTGTTTACTGTTATTATTATTATTAAATCGGCGCCTTCAACTGCAACTCAAAGCAAAATTGCATGAGTTTTCGGAGACGGACCTTTTTTTATATATATATATTTTTTTAAACTAAAAAACCCCATGGCGTCTGAATACTCGAGTATTCGCTTGTAAGCCTGGGAGTGTACTCGGGTACCTCATTACACGGTTGTGCACAGCCTTACTGTGAACCACAGTTTACTGATTATATAGGGGCTCATATCTTAAACTTTAGCTTAGCTTTTATAAATCACATAGATAGTATGTTTTTTTTAAAGGCTGCTAAGCTGTTTTATATATTTTCATTTCTACAATAAAATATACAAATGAATGACTGTAGAGTAGATTTGTGTAACATTACTTTTTCCTCCTTTACTTCTCAAGCATTAGAGGGGGGGGGGGGGGGGGAGAGATATGGTGAGAAACATCAATCAATGTATTTTGGCTCAGACCGTTTTTGGCTCATTAGAGATTTTCTCCACTTCTCGAGAAAGAGCAAAGAGAAAACTATCCATCATACATGCCTGAATTTAGGAATCAATCTTGGGAATTCCAGCTGGCCTTTTCCTACTGATTGTAAAACCTGCACATGTTTTCAAATCCATGTATAAATAATTATTGGCATGAAGATAAATATAAATGTATCTGTATAACCATGATCCCTCTTTCATAGAGAGGAGAGGAGAGGAGAGGAGAGGAGAGGAGAGGAGAGGAGAGGAGAGGAGAGGAGAGGAGAGGAGAGGAGAGGAGAGGAGAGGAGAGGAGAGGAGAGGAGAGGAGAGGAGAGGAGAGGAGAGGAGAGGAGAGGAGGAGAAGAAGAAGAAGAAGAGGGAGAGAGGGAGAGAGGGAGAGAGGGAGAGATAGAAGAAGAGAAGAGAAGAGAAGAAAACAAATCATTAAATCATTTCTGAAATATCAAACCAGATATGGAAATAGTAAAAGTTTATTTCCAATTTGTCATGTGGAGGAACAGTGTGTCAGAATCTACTTTCAAGATCTATGGTAAACGCAGTGGCACGGCGTTCGTTGTTCTCGTTGCCTAGAGGGAAGCAGACTAATGCGTTTATTAAAGGCATATTATATGACAGGTGCGTATTGATCCTGTGGCTGTTTGAAAGTTTAAGGATATGGCAGAGACGCAGTCTGGGTGGGATATGAAATGCTTTGTAGTGTCTTTCCAAAATATTATACAGGCAAGGTGAGTGGCTCATTTCTCGGTCCTTGACTTCAGATGACCCGATATATTGTAAGGGTGTGGGAGAAGAAGAAGGAAATAAGGGAAAGCTGATATTTTTTCATCAGAGCAAAAAAAAAGGGGGGAGCGTGCAGTAATGATTGGTCAGCTGTCATGTCAGTTGACCTCTACAAAACTGCTTTCTTTGACGTTTCTTTATAAATACGATTTTGTTATCTAATCTGTTTGCCCCTTACGCTTTACAATGATTCTTTAAACGATGTTACATTTTACAATTTTTTTATAAATTTCATGTATTGTGAACAATGATAACCCATTAATGGGCCAAGATAGTCTACTCTCATCCAAATCTAATCCATTTCCATCTTCTGTTTGGTCTCTATACAGATGTATATAGCCTTGATGTCAGGTCATGCTCTTATCCTGGTCATCTCGCATTTTATGAGCTGCGTCAATACTTCATGGGCAAGTGAGTATGAAAAGCAATATATGTCATTATCAATTCAAACGAAGACATTTTATCCTGAAACCACCATGAGTTTTGATATATATACTATAACTTAATATATAGGTCAAATATACACCTTATACATGTAGCTACATGTAAAACCTGCTTTCCAGTGAAGCTGTGAACTTTATCTTCAAGAAGAGAAATAGTGAAGATTCTCCAGAAATCTTTTGACAAGTACTTATGAAAGTAGGGACCCCATACATGCAATTTATAAGCAGTTTCTACATGGATGTTAGTATGTGTGTAGAAAAGTTAATGGGAAACCATGATAACAGACCCTATGTGAGTGTGCATGTAGGAAGGCTATTAAGATTGGATGTGTGGAGACTTTAAGCAAGTCTAGAGAGATAGTCCGTGGTTTCGTAACAGCCTGGAGCATTATGAGCTATTTCGACTTTTGTTTTGATAGTGAAAGAGGAGATGTCTTCTTCAGGTCTGGTATCAAGAATTGGAGAGGAAATTGAGACCATGAAGACAAACTTTGCTTTGCATGGCTTTGTAAACGTGAGCTCCCATTGTCAGAGCAGTATGGCGGATTTTAATTAAAAACCAGGCATGTCGCTTGTCTGCTGCAGTTTTATGGATGACTTACCACCTCTGAATACTATCCCGTTTAATGGACATGGTTAGGAGGAATCCAGAAAGAGGAGGGAGGGGGTGGTAAGAAGCCATCAATATGTCCCCCTCCCCCCTCTCTCTGTCTCTCTTTCCCTCTCTCTCTCTCTCTCTTTCTGAAATTTCATATCAATGGTTGTCACCCATTACTCAAACGTCCCTCGCCCCCAATTTTTGCAATAAATATTAATACCCATCCTGATATTTATTGATTTAAATTTGTTTATAACTTTTAGAGTATCACACTTACAACTGTGTTTTGTATTTTAGTGAGAGACAGGCAGTACTTTCATTTTTGTCTCCATTCCGTTTCTTGACACCAAGCAATGCCTTTAATAACTACCTCCAATTACTCTGCTCTGAACATTTCTTTTGTAAATAGTGGAGACGAACGTGAGACATCCCCTTTAGCAGATTAAAACTGATAAAACATCCGTTTTCCAAATCTTTTTCTTCCGGTATTAAATTTCTCATGGGAGCAGCGCAGATGACATCTCCCCTATCCTATTATCCTGCAATTTCAGATGCGTAATTTGAGTAATTTCAACCTCCCAGAGTAACTACCCTAGATGTTTCCTCCAGCATGAGATAGTGCCTGCTGAGAGCCAGAAGGGTGTTATCTCATATGATATACAATCAAGTTTATGGCCCTCTGGCTCTCACTCAGCAGATGGAACATGGGTTATGATGTTCCCTGATAGTTATAAAAATAAAACATACTCTTCCCCCTCTCTCTCTTTCTCTCTCTCTCTCTCTCTCTGTCTCTCTCTGTCTCTCTCTGTCTCTCTCTCTCTCTCTCTCTGTCTCTCTGTCTCTCTCTCTGTCTCTCTCTCCCCCCTCTCTCTCTCCCTCCATCTCTCTCTCCCCCTCTCTCTCTCTCTCCCCCCTCTCTCTCTCTCTCCCCCTCTCTCTCTCTCTCTCCCTCTCTCTCTCTCCCTTGCTCTCACACTCTTGTCTATCTCGAATGTGTAATGTGGGGGCACTTAGGCGGATTGGGCTGCCCCTTAATCCCTCAGCTAATCAGCGGACATGATGCGATCGGGTGATATTAACCGCCAGGGGAGCTTAACCACCCGATCATTGAGGCAAATAAGGATATTGACTTTCAAAGGAATGTTGCAGTCGGCTCAATCGCTTTCATATTAAAGAGTGATTTCAGCGTGTTCTTTGTAAGAGCAAGATTAAGCACTGGTTTTGGGGACCTCGGGTATTGGAACTGGAGAATCCTGGGTTCAATACCCTATTATTCTGCTAGCAGCTTAGGGTAATACAGAACACATGTCGTTCCTGGAAGACTTAGATATAATAATATAATAATATTCCGCTTTTATATAGCGCTTAATACATCTATGATGTCTCTAGCGCTTTACAGATATACTATTACTCAGGTCATTGGATTCAATGCTTGCCCGCACACACTGTGTGCACAATCTCCGGCTGGCTGGCTAGCGGCTTAAAGCTTTGTGAATATATTGACCTCGATAAATTAAATATTTCGTTTAGTAAACTGGTAAATGAATTTGGAATAATAACAATAAGCCAGTCTAAATTCATTTAAGTTATGAATGCATTGTACACCCTTCGCATTTCCTTGAATATAAAGGCCTTACACTGGAGGAGGAATATCTCTCTTCTCTTCATTGGTACGTAACCGCGAGACATAGTGCCTAGTGGTAGTGGTCACGACCTTTATCCATTCAGTCTGTTGGATAATTGCTATCCTGTATAGTGACTGAACAGATCTCATGTAATGAACTAAACTGATCCCTCTCCCATGTAATGAAGTATACCGACCCCCCCCCCCCACCTCTCTCTTTCTCAGACCTCCAGTCATCCCATGAAACTTATCATTAAGTCACTCTCATGACTGTATTAGATCCCCACAAAGTCAAGTGTTTACCACATAGTCATAAAGGGTTGATACACTTTGATGATGTGGACACAAGGATCTGCCATTTATGCACCAATGCTACAGGACAGTTTCTTTTGTCATGAAGAAATATGTGAAATGGTGTACTTTTTTTGTTCATGTATTTTGGTACCCACTTACTCTAACAAAGTCGTTAATTAACCAAATATTAAGTTTGATAATACAGGGAGATCAAGAAGGTGTGCATTTTTGTCCATAACTCAGACCCAAGTTTTAAAATCTAGGTTAGATATGAACTCCCTCTCTCTCTCTTTTTTTCGTTCTTTGTTCTGTTGTTGTTGGTTGTTCTTTCTCTTCTTTTTTTTCTTCTTTTTCTTCTTCTCCTTCTTCTCCTTTATATCTTTGTCTTGCTCTCTCTCTCTCTCTCTCTCTCTCTCTCTCTCCCTCAGTTTCCCAAAGGAAAACTTATTTGTTTTGGACAGTATTAGCCCAATACATTTATATTGCATATCCCTAAAAGTACAATTTGTTTATCATTTAAGTTAGATATTCAAGTTATCATGTTTGTTCTTGTGGCCATACATGTAGCAGTAGCATTCAAGAATATCCAATATTGCTTCAAAAATGCACTTAAGATTTTCCAATATGATATGCTTTAAAGGCAGAAAGACATCCAGTCTCTGCATGTTTCATACCATTACTGCCCTTATGGCTTTCTGCTGAGGACATGATATATTCAGCTCAGACGAGAGTTATCCATCTTGGGGCAAATTGAATTACCCATGACCAGGGTCTAGATGCGATCCATGCTTAGATAGAAAGTCATTACTTTGTATTATTGTGCATCCATTAGTTTTTCTGTTTTTTTAGGATGAATTTCACATGATTGACCTTTAAGGAGCTTTAGGAACATCAAGGAATGTTTTTGTCATGAGCTAACTCGGTGAATAACTGTTTTTAAATTGCAATTTCGTGATAGGGAGTTGATGTAGTTCAGGAATATCTGAAAAGTTGCTGCATTTGTACTTTCATCCCGTGCAGGGCTCCAGTTTCCAGTGGGACGTGTTCATCGGTTCCTTTCTTGGTTAAAATGTCTAGAAATAGATTTGTAAGAGCCTTGCATCACAATGTGTTTTTGTTTTTGTAAGCTGCTGCTCTTAATTTATGGAACAATAACAGAAGAGGTAGACTTTTTTTCCTTCTTTTTTTTCTTTTTTTTTCTTTTTTTTTCTTCTTTTTTCTTCCTTCATTGGTCATACTATTACTGTAACAAATCTATTTGTTTTCAAAATTAGATTCTGTATAGTCTATTTTGCTGAATAATGATTGAAACTCTGAGACCAATAAGACATTTGGCTGACTGGTCGGTATTACAGCTAACTCACATACGTGTGATATGTTTGAATCTATTGCAGGTTTTATTTAACTTCAGCATGAATGTCAATGGTTCCATATACATCTTTCTGTGTACAGTGCTTGTAACTTTACCAAGACTGGGCCAAATTTCTTATCATTTTGATGATTCCAGAACCTTGCAGTACACACCAATACTTATATGCTAGATCAACCTTCTCTGATCGATTCCACAACGTTTCTTTCACAATGCAATCGCATGACCATACAGTTGTAACTGGTCTTTATCTTTAACTCATATTCAGGTTACATCTGAACACTTTACCTTAGTAAGCCAGCTTTAAGGTAAAAAAAACGATAATTAATGTCACGTCACATTGTCAATCCAAAATAATGTGGTATTAACGCATCACATTGAATGCATGCTGATATAATCGTGTGAATCTTATGGTGACTGAGTATCGGAACTATTTGCCTGCCAATCAAGACCTCCAATATAATTGGCCTAAAGGTAGTGTATCCCTTTTGCAGCCAACATCAATTTTTGTAGAAGTTTGTAGGAATTATGAAAATGTCACGTATGTCCTATCTGTGAAATTTAAACGTTAGCAGTGTCCTAGTATTCAAATTAGGCAAGGAAACCCATTTACTTTCTAGATTTGACTGTGAGACACTATCGATTGATTGACCAACTTTTTTTTCTTTGGTAATAACATACATAAAATGAGCTGTAAAGGGTACATGAGCATTCGTACACATCAATAACCCACTTCTTGTATGGCCAAAATAAGCTTATTGAATCGTTGTGCAGCACAAAACGTATGACCATACCATACAAAGGTGTGAAAATCAGACTATATTCTACACTTTATTTTCTAAACGCGTTGCGAAAATTCTGAACGGTCAATATAATTCCACATACAGGCAATAGGATTCACTCAAGTTTATATTTTCAGCCTGCAAAAGGGACCCACCACCTTTAAGTCTGCGATATGACTGAATACCAAAGTTGGCTACATATTATTTTATCCAAGCCAAAAACCAAGTAAAATACACATGTTTCTGACATGAGTTTTGATTCAAATACCGGTCCTGGTTGAGGGAATGATGTATCCTGCAGGTACCATTGTTACATGGTGTGACTTCTTGTTGCATTGGCCTAATGAAGATCAAATAGTGTGTTCAATAGATGGTGGATACAGCAGCATGACTAACGACGGACAATGTGAGCTACACGATCAAGACCTTTTCCGCCGTTGAGCTTGATCAATCATGTGTTGCATTCAACACAACTCAGCTAGCATTCACAAATTAGGATCTATGTTTTCACAGAGGCGGCCAAAGCTTTTATCTTAATCAGCTAATGGGCAGAAATGTGGTGCTTGTACGTGTGCTCAAGCGCAGCACTTTAGAAAGGCTACCTTGTACATCCA
Organism: Strongylocentrotus droebachiensis; assembly: GCA_035222895.1. Lineage (NCBI taxonomy): Eukaryota > Metazoa > Echinodermata > Echinoidea > Camarodonta > Strongylocentrotidae > Strongylocentrotus > Strongylocentrotus droebachiensis. Next base: position 59,198 of record JAVYIG010007052.1, on the reverse strand, counting down.
TGTGTTATGATGTATTTTAACTTCTGCAATCTGCAAGGCTGAGTAATGATAGTGCCGATTTTCTGTTTCTGCAAAGGGCATGCAATTTTTTAAAGAACAGTTCATAGACACAAAAATGTCTTGAGAGGTGGTCTTACAATAGAGGTTCAACTCAATACAATTAAGTTTTAGTATAAATAGTATTTAAAGGCATCGTTTAACAATGTTAAATCTGAGGTGCACTGCCCTATGTGTTATCAGTGTTTGTGATATGGTGTAATATTGAAGCCCCAAAAAATTTGCGCTTCAAAATGATCATGAGGTGCCTCAAAAAAGTATAAATCTTCGAGTGACGAGTTTTACCATACTCGTTTACCCCAATAGACTGTAGTGTTATAAAAACTGTTAGGAAAACGCAAAATTTGGTTTCGATTTCCATTCATAAATATCTTGATAACCAGACAGCCGATAGGCTTGTAAAAGTCATGGGGATCCTGACTGACCTAAAGGTTTATAATTATCATTGCAGCATGAGCTAAATCCTGGATTTTGTTTCAGAATCTGAGACAAAGTTACCTAATCCCTTTAATTGAAGTTCAGGTCCATTACCCTCTTTTTATACCATGATATATCCAGGGCCCATGAAAACCTGCATAAATGTATTCCATTTTTGAATAGTGCATGTCACATTATGATACAATGTCCCTGTATGTGCTCCCTATTAGTTCTGAAAATTATTACCACGGCTTTAGCTACAGCAGTCGTTCCCAGCACACGGTGTATATTTCAACGAATAAACAATACCCTTGGTCGAGTGTGCAAAATGTAGATAAATGTCTTGCCAAAGGACTCTAGTTCTGCAGCAGGTTCTCTAGTTCTCTAGTTCTGGAGACATTAGGGACTTAAAGATTTGCATGTCGACATAGTGGACTGTGACGTGTGACGTCCTTTTAAGGCACTGGCATTGCCTTAAAAGGACGTGACAGTACCTTAAAAGATTGTCACACATAGCAGTCCACTATGTCGACGTGCAAATCTAAAAGTCCCTTTTATCAACTAGACTACAACATGTGGCTTGCATTGGGCCAACATGGGAACTATTCCTAATTTTGTCAGCATCATACAGGCACTGCATGACCAAACCTGAGAATCAGCCGATGATTTGAATTGTGATTCTAACCATGGCTCTATTCAATATTGCAGTATATGCAAGCATGCCACCAAATTGATATTGCAATACCCCTAGCAGATAAAACGAAAGCTTTGACAACATGGAAGAAAAGAAAGCGGTCAAAATACAATTTCATTTCTCCCTGAGCAAACAAATTGCAGAATATTGAAACTTTATGAGGGGGCATCTCGTAGAGGGAAATATGTAATAACCGTCTGTTCCCCCGCTTTGAGGTTTCGTTTCATGGGGAACAAAATATTTTTGGTTGTTTTGATGGTAGGAGATATGAGATTCATATTGATCTAGGGTCATTGTGTTTTCTGTAATATTGCTCTCTATGAAGAAGAAGAAGAAGAGAAGAAGGTAAATGTTTATGTCTGTTTATGACAAAGGACTGCATGCTCTCCATAGCTATTGCTACAGGAGGAGTAAGCAGAGAAAAAGAATTAGGATGTTAAAGAGAAAAGAAAAAAAAAAATTAAAATGGAACAGCATAACACAACTTTAAATTGTATGAATAGAACTACACATGTCAATCCAGCACCATCCAAAAGCGGGTTGCATGCAATTTAAAGATGAAAATAAGCCTCTTAGACAATGGAAGATCAAATATTCCAAACATCTCTGAGATGGGCTTTAGGGACGAAGGGGGAGATAAGTTGTAGAATCAGGATTTCTTCCAAAATTGAAAAGCGATCTATTTGACCTTTCCGTTTTGGCTTTCATATGTATGTATTATAAATAAATGGGATGTATGATGAATAGCTGTATAAGGGTCTTGCTGAAGTAATGGATCGGTTACACAAATATCTTTTCCTCTCGTGGTGCTTTGTTGATGGGCCTGGCGGCATTTACAGCCATTTGCAGGGCATTGTAGGATTTTATTTCCTTTTTAGCTGGAAAAGACAAATGCTTGTGGTAGAGACAGGTATTGGGTTTTTATAACATGCAATGTCCATTTAATCATAGTTTATATTTTCCATATTTTCTATGTATACTGTCTGTGCCCTTGAGCATTTTGTTAAATGGATGGGGTTGTCATGTGTCTTGATTGCATGAGCTTTCAAAAGTTTGAGAGGAACGCACATCAAACAAGGGGCAGTGCATAAGATAAGAGTTTCAATAGTTGGTTCCCATGAGGCGGTGTCACACAGAGGCCAACAATCCGGATTTTAATTATCCGGTTTTTAATTATCCTCTTTTTGGCTGTCTGACATCAATTATCCCTTCAAAAATCCCTTCAAATATCCCTTCAAAAAACCTCATATGAAGCAAGATAATTCTCTCTTGAAAAGGTTTTTTTGAAGGGATTTTTCTGTCTGACACCAATGTTGAAATAATCCCTTTTAATAAGCATTGTGACATCACACGTTTAAATGCGCGCATTCAAACGTGTGATGTCACAATGCTTATCTACCTAAACGGCGCATACTTTCGATTGAACGTGTAATGTCACAATGCTTATCTACCTAAACGGCGCGTGCGCAATGGCCCATCAAAAATCCGGATTTTAGTTATCCGGATTATTCATAGCCTGTCTGTCACCGACTCAAATGAAAAAACTAGATTTCTAAAATCTGGTTTATTCAAGATGGGTCGGGATTTTTCTGTGTGACACCGCCTATTGACAATTTAACCCTTATAATCACACGCAGTACAATTACATGCAGTAGATATACTAGATAATGATGAAACTTGATATACCAGAGATTAGTAAAATATATCCTGTATTTATAAGGATGACGTTGTTTTCTAGTTGGGAATTCCACATATATAGCAATAAAAACATACTAGGAAATCGCCAATGGGAGCAATTATCCAGGATTTTCTCAAGCATTAAGACATTACGTTTCCCCATTACCACCCCCTCCGGACACGTAGAACAGGAGCCGATTGATTTGATTAGAATTTACATTCCCGAAGCTCTATCTCTAGACACTCGGACCATCGATCTTAATACGGCTTCAGACTCTTTTTTTCTATTTGCGTTTTGTCTGTTCAATTACAGAAGCACGAAGGAGAAGAACACAAAAGCCTTAGAGCCATTTCCTGGCATTTCAGCTTATTTTCCCAGCCTGCATTTATTCAAACAGTGATTACTGGAAGAGAAAATAAATGTTCTCAGAATTTCTACTGATTTTTTTAATTCTTCATACTGTATATTACATAATGGTATGGTGTTTGTCTATTCCTTTGTTACTGTTAGTGGTTAATGTGTTTCATTATAGACTACACGGTAAAACAGAGCCTCATTACTAATTTATCTACCAGTTTAAAGCAATACTGAACTGAATAACTTTCTGCCTGAGCCTACTGTTTATTGCATAGCACCATCTTGTGGTCTACTTGCCAACAGTTGCTGCGAGAACCAACATGCTACAGCCGACCTGAGATGGTGCAAGAGGGTCTTTAAAAGAAATTGATTAAAAAAGGAACCAAATCCTAATAACTTAATATTGATTTATCCTCTGCCCTTAACTTAATATTTTGCCTCAAGTAAAACAAAAAATGTAGTATTTGAAACAAAACTTGTAATTCTTTTAGATGTTGTTATAAAAAAGTTAGCCATAAAAAACAACTTGCTGTTGCAAGTTTTTACAGTCTTCATATTTTTCAGAATATTATATGAAGCTCTGATGTGTTTTGGCCTCCTTTTTGGCTAATTTGGTGAAAACCATGCGGCATCACTGAATATGATCCTCCTTTTGCCCTGTATGTAATTACGATAAACCTAATAGGAGGGACTGAGAGGGATATTGGTGGGTGAAGTTCCCTGCACGTTATTTATTTGGTTACAGATTCATAACATACTTCCAGCTACTCAGAAGGCCTGGGGAACAGATATTCAAGTTAGCCCCAGACTAGTAACCTTATTTTTATCCACCAAGTCCCGCAATTTGCTTCATGTATGTGTATTTGAGCCTCTTCACCTTTAAGCTCCATTAAGCCGACATACATTACATTTTTAAATGATAAAAGCCCACTTGCAGTAAATTGTTAGGGACTCTTGCTCCGTGGAGGAAATTAGATATCCGGCACCCCGTGGAAAATTGGATCGGATGATTGGTATCTCTCCTGCAATTATTTTTTTCTCCTCTCTTCCAAGATGCTGGTCTATGTACAAAGATGATGTGTGTGTCTTGGAGGTAGAAAAGTTTTGAAAGTTTGTGTGTGCTTTAAAGTTACTGAGTGGTGACCATATGTTGCCTGTATGACTAGAAGTACTTACTGTAATCATCAAGCTGTATATAAATTTGTAGAATTACAGTAGTTTAAATATCAGAGAATGGTAGCAAGGAGGGCAACAGGTATCAAATATAAGTAATTATTTCACAGAAAATCTTTTCCTTTTCTTTTTTCCTTTATCGTAGCTCTTCCAAAAGTAAACACTGGTATACCTTTGAGAAAGCCATTATCAGATGAATCTTGTGACATAAAATCGATGGATGCAGACTAGCTTGTGGTTCTTGCTTTCAGATTTTTTTTCTTTCAACTTTCAATTCTGTTCTCAGCAAGTAGCAGTTGAGAAAGAAAGAGCAAATATTTCTAGATAATTATTTCAAATGATATACCGTGGAGAATTAGGAAATCAAGCTAAATTATTTTTGAACGAGCTAATCTAACCTTAGGCAGTAACTGACCATGACTATTTTGGAAAAGCATCTTTTCGTATTAAACCTAAGGGTGATTTATAGAATGCATGAAGTAGGAATCCCTGTCACAGAAATGATCTACTCAGAAATGCAAAACTTGAGTGAAGTATCTCGTTCTGCCCTCCAGTATTACAACCTGTGAAATGAAGGCTCACTGTAGATTTAGCTAGGTGATATGGAAAAAAAAAAGGAGGAAGAGAATGTTGAAAGGCAGAGAGAGAGAGAGAGAGGGGGAGGTTGGGAGATGAAATGAAAGATTACCATCTCAACTGTAAATCTCTATGATATTTGGTAGATATACAATCTCAAAGATAGATCCCCTCAAAAAATATGTTGTTGTGTATTCTTTATTATTTGCTAGTGTCCTAGTGGATTATGACAGGAATATTAGGTTCAGAATCTTAATCAGCTTATGTTCTGCGGAGGAAAGCTGCCATTTGCCCAGTGGAGACCTTGAAAAATGCCAACCTATTTCTACCCAACTTGATTACAACCTCAAGTAGCCAAAACCTCCCTGAGCTGAGTTATCTCTGACTTTTGTAGCTTAACCTTTGCAGATCAGCTTTGCAATCTTGAAAAAGTCAGTATCTTCAATCTCTTTATGGCACGAAGGTCTATGTGGAATAGATGAAATATGAAATCTCAATAAATCACAAGGGTACAATTATGCTTAATGGGAAAGGCCTCTCAAAATCTATTCTGATACTCTCTGCTTGAAGCCAGAAGTTTGTTAACTTATATACTTTTCGCAAGATGGAATGTCCTTCCATCTTTTAACAGGCATTATGCGTTATTCTTCAAAGAATATGATTTTCAGATTCTTTAATTTTTCATTTTTTTGTGGGGGGGGGGGGGATTAATTTTCTTTGTTATTCAGTTTTGGATGCCAGCATAACTTCTATATATAGAATCTCATTTTAAAATTTGATCAAGAAGTGAAATTATTTGAGAGATGGCTGTTAAAGATGGTGGGTGCTTGATGTAGATGAAAGGGAGAAAAAAAAGATCTGCCGAGAACAGGAAGGTGTTAACCCTGTAGACATGAGGTTGTGTCTTTCTGGCTGCACTAGACGATATGTCACAAGAGTAATGGGTTAACTGATTATGAGTATATTCAAAATAAGAGAGAGAGGAGAGAGGAGAGAGAGGAGAGAGAGGAGGGAGGGGAGGGAGGGGAGGGAGGGGAGGGGAGGGGAGGGGAGGGGAGGGGAGGGGAGGGGAGGGGAGGGGAGGGGAGGGGAGGGGAGGGGAGGGGAGGGGAGGGGAGGGGAGGGGAGGGGAGGGGAGGGGAGGGGAGGGGAGGGGAGGGGAGGGGAGGGGAGGGGAGGGGAGGGGAGGGGAGGGGAGGGGAGGGGAGGGGAGGGGAGGGGAGGGGAGGGGAGGGGAGGGGAGGGGAGGGGAGGGGAGGGGAGGGGAGGGGAGGGGAGGGGAGGGGGGATGAAGTGAGAAACCATTAAAAGAAAGGGGGAAAACAGTGAACATGCTCAAAGAGGCAAGCAGAAAAATGGAGAGTGCAGCAGAATGGTTGAAATCAAATATGTAAAGGAATCAGAGCACATAAAAAAGGGAGAGACTCTGAGAGCACCACTAGAGAGCTACTCTGTGCTACTGAATGCATATATTTCATTTAGATCACGGGTGGCCAACCCGCGGCCCGCGAGCTTTTCTGGTGCGGCCCGCGGAGCACTAAAGAAGTGATAATAAAAATAGATCATAAATGAAATGTGGCCCGCATAGCAGCGATGAAATAGGGTAAAACATTTACAAACAGCTATCTCTATTTCTATAATTTGTTCCCATCATTCACAACATATTGAATCGTTACGTGGTTATAACAAAACTCCAAGAATTTCCTCTCATTACATTACATTAACGACATTAACACCCGGAGGGTATTCACATAGGGTGTACCGGTCTAATGGGCTACTTTGTCACAAAAAATCCCTAAACATGGGTCCCACTTCTAACAAAAATACCATTAAAAATGGGTCCGTTTCTTCAAAATTTTCGGGCGTTTGCCTTTTTTAGAGAAAAATGACCCCTAATAATGGGTAGGGGTTTTGAGGCTTGAGCGGCACACCCCCGTCCAAGCCAAACCTGAGTATCCCCCCGGGCATTAACATCACTCGCCATGTTAATTTCATTTAGTACATATACAAATTAATGTTGTGAATCGAGAAATATGTTTGAAATGCTATACTTGTCTTGAAACTTGCAGCCCTTTTCTCTCGCCGTTTTTTTTTGCAAAATTGCAGATGTGTACACGTATTGCATGAGTGTTTTTTTTTTTTTTTTTAGGGGGGGGGGGGGGGAAGAAGACTACCTATGGCCCGCCAAGTTATGCCAATCGTAAGCTGTGGCCCGCGAACTTTAAAAGGTTGGCCATCCGTGATTTAGATGGAGTTTGCCCTGTACTTGGGATCACAATGTAATGTCATCACAAGGGGAATCTCAATATGACGTGCTATATATGGAACTCTGGATTTAGTCTTTTGGATAGGTATTAAGGCTGTGCAAAACAGTGTAATGAGGTACCCGAGTACACTCCCAGGCTCACAAGCGAATACTTGAATATTCGGACGCCATGTTTTTTTATAATTTTTTTGAATTTTTTTGAATTTTTTTGAATTTTTTGATTTTTTGATTTTTTGATTTTTTTTTTCTTTTTTTTTCTTTTTTTGCCACCACCATACCACTCGGCAGTTTCCCAGGTCCCTCGCTGAAAACGCATGCAATTTTACTTCGAGTTGCAGTTGAAGGCGCCGATTTAATAATAATAATAACAGTAAACAATGCTGTTTTAAAAACCAAAGATGGCAGAATAATCCATTGTCCTCAGAGTCCAAACAGAAATCTGGACATTTGGTCCCAGTTTCTGAGTGGTGAGTTTGACAGTGCTTGATTTGGGAAACATTTTTACCGACGGTACCATGCCAGCGGCCGCCGCTCTCCCTGGCACGGGTAAGCGTGGGCCTGGACATTTTTTTTTTTTTTTTTTTTTTTTTTTTTTGCGGCCGAATATTCGGGTACGAGAAATCGTACCCGAGTAGTTGTCAACCGTGCGGGTACTCGAGCATTCGACTACAGGGTTCGTACGGGTCATGGAAAACCTGGAAAGTCATGGAATTTTACTTTATTGCTTTTAAGGCCTTGAAAGTCATGGAAAATTATTTTTTCCATTGGAAAGTCATGGAAAGTCATGGAATATCAAAATTATGGACAACTATAGTATTTTCTCACTATACAAGTGAATAAATGGAGATATTTCAACCATTTTCTTCTCGTATTTTCTTTCATTCGTAACATACCGACTGATTGTACTTGTGAATGTGTTCACTATGATCGATGGATAAGCGCTGTGTACGTGGGTGTGTACGTGTACGATACGAACTACGTGTGTATGGTCAGTGTATGGCGGTACGGTCCACATCGTGCGCACATGGCTAGCTTGCGAGCGAGCTCGCTAGCGCTAGCTCAGTTCAGCAAGCTAGCGCACGTGTACGTGTGCAGTGTGTGTGTGCATATGATGATGGTGCCAACGCGACATGTGACACTCCAAGAACGAATGTAATGCCTCGATTGCACTTTGGCTTTGCATTAAATTGCGACCACTTAGACTACTACAATTTTTACACTTCTCCAATAAATGAGGAAAAAGTAAATTAGTAATATTTGTTTTTTAATTTTCATTATTTAAATAAAAAAGGAACAATACTGACGTGTCAACAAGGCAAATTGGCAGCGCTAGCTCGTTGACGATCTATATATCGACGCGACGGCATGTGTTTTGAAACTTTTGTGCATGTGTTGATTCTTCATGAAACGGAGTTGTTTATTTTCACAGACCTTGGAACTCGTCACGTGGATATTTTCACCATTACAAATTTTGTGGAAGTGATATTCAAAATGCCTGGAAATTGTCATTTTAAGGATGCTTGGTTAGAACACCCGGATTACCGTGGCTGGATTTTGAAAGAAAGTTCCGATCTGGGGACTGCTAGATGTGCTGTTTGTATGTGTAAATTCAGTGTCCGTAATATGGGCGAAGCAGCCGTCAAGAGCCACAAGAAGAGTGAAAAACACACAGCAAACCTCCAACAGCAACAACGTCGTAAGTGAGCATTTTTAATGTGAATTTTACCGATCCTTTATTGAGCATGAATCCAAATAATGACTGATAATAATTATATAAAAATGAAAGATTTGAGATTATTTAGCGATGCGATGTCACCTCGCAGGCATTGGTTACTGCTTACTGCGACCAGCCCGTTCGGGAGCGTCCCCGGCCCCGGGCCGGGCCGGCTAGGTTACTGCATGCAACAGCCCGAACGCTAACCCAGGGGGCTCCGCACTCACACGCCAGTGTTGTACCGGGCACTGTATGTGGACTGCAGAAAAAAAAAAAAATAATAATTTACCTTAAAATTGACCCCAAAAATCATAAAACTAAATTTTGTACTTACAATTGGGTCCAACAGTTTGCTTGCCTTGAGAAGTATTTCCTCCTTTCTATTTCTTTAAAATATGTTTTTAAGGAATGAGTCAAAAATTAGTCCACTTGTCTTAGTGACTTACATCAATTGGCCAAAAGTTGCCGTGAATTTTTTTTTTTTTTCCTTCCCCATACTGTCAAACGGTTGTCAAAATAGGAAAACGTTTATGCTTTTAATGGTCGTTTGAACGGCAGTTAAACGTTTTGACTCGGCCCTAAATCTTACCAAATGATGATATTTATATTTTATTTATTTTAATAGACATTTTTTTCTTTTCTCCTAGATTCTACTCTCTCACTCAAGAGCTTCTTCAAGGCAAAAGGTGCAGAAAGTTCATCAGTATCTATCACGTCTACAGATGCAACAACCAGTACTTGTGCGCCATCAACCTCTAAAGTGACAACTCCCATTCCTGTTGCTGCAAGAGAGGAAACTTTAAAAGCTGAAATACTCTGGTGTCTGAAAGTGGTGGAGGATCATTTATCATTTCATTCTTGCCAGCACAACAGTGAGCTCTTTCAAAGAATGTTTCCGGACTCAGCTATTGCTAAGGGTTTCACGTTGTCAGAAACAAAATGTCGGTATATGACGGTGTTTGGTTTGGGCCCATATGTGCAAGACCTCCTTTATGACAACATAAAACAATCAAACCACTATGTGATACTGTTTGATGAAAGCCTCAACAAGAAGCTCCAGAAAAAGCAGATGGACTTCCTCATAAGAACATGGCAACACAATGAAGTTTGCACTCGCTACTTGACGTCTGTGTTCATCGGACATGGTTCAGCTGTTCACCTCAAGGAAGAACTGAATAAAGTTCTGCACACAGTTGGCTTGGAAAAATTACTGCAAATATCAATGGATGGTCCCAACGTTAATTGGAAGATGTATGATGACTTTACGCGAGAGTACACTGCTGACCTGACCAAATCCATACTGAATATAGGCTCATGCGGGCTCCATATAGTTAATGGTGCTTTTCTGACAGGTGCCAAGGCTGCTGACTGGGAGGTGGAAAGCTTTCTATCATCCTTGTATTACCTGTTTTCTGATTCCCCTGCCAGAAGAGAGGATTATCAGAAGATAACTGGAGATCATACCATGCCACTTAAGTTTTGCAAGACCCGATGGCTGGAAAACCTTCCTGTTGCAGAGAGAGCAATCAGCATCTGGGAGAGTGTATGTGCGTATGTTAAAGCAGTAGAAGAGAAGAAAATCCCTCACCCAAAGAACAAGTCCTTTGAAACTGTTTCAAAATGTACTCATATAACTGATTTCTTAGCAAGACTGTACTTCTTCATATCTGTTGCAAAGCTGGTCAATCCTTTCCTAACAGACTATCAGACTGATGCACCAATGCTGCCCTTTTTAGCTGAAGACCTTACTAGAATGCTTGCATCCCTTATGCAGCGATTTTTAAAGCTGGACAGGAGTACCATTACTTCTCCTTACAAGATAATGCAGGTAGATGTTAGCAGTGAGGCCATTCAGCTGCCCTTGGCCAAGTTGGACATTGGATTCTACACTGAGAAGAAGCTGAAAGATCTGAAGGCGAAAAATATCATCAGTGAGCTGAAAGTTCTGGAATTTCGCACTCAAGCAAAGAAGTTTCTTGCTGCAATGACCCGGAAGCTCATTGAGCGATGTCCGCTTAAGTATGCACTTGTGAGAAATATAGGATGCTTGAGTCCAAAGAACATGGCAAAAGACAAAGAAAACTCCACTGCAAAGCTGAAGAGGGTGCTTAACACCCTTAGTGATGCCCACAGACTTAAGGATTCATGTGACGATATCCTAAGAGAATACTCAGAAGCATGTGATGAGGCATCAAGAAGTGCAGAGATGAGAGACTTTGATCCAAAGAAAGAGAGATTGGACTCTGTAATGTGCAAATTTCTGTCCGAGTCTCGCTATTCGACCCTCTTAAAGTTGGTCCGCATGTTGCTTGTCTTGTCCCATGGACAAGCCTCCATTGAGAGAGGTTTCTCAATCAACAACGAAGTTGAAGAGGACAATCTCCTGGGACACTCACTGATATCATTGAGGGCTATTTATGACCATATCAAGTATGTTGGAGGAATCAAGAATGTGACTATTGACAAATCAATCATGTTGGCTGCGTCTGCAGGCAGGCAGAAATACCACATCTATCTCGATGAACAGAGGCGTAAAAAGGAAAAGGAAAAGAAAGAAGGAAAGAGAAAAGGACTGATGGATGGTTTGGAAGAACTAAAGGCCAAACAAATGAGACTGCAAGCAGATGTGAAAAGTCTTCACACCTCAGCAGACAAGTATGCTGAGGAAGCAGAGTCACAAGGAAGATTGACTTGTATTTCCAAATCAAACAGCCTCCGACGTACAGCAAAGGAGAAGGCATCCCAGTTACAAGTAATTCAGAAACAGATTGATGAACAGCTGAATGCCATTAAGAATTATTAAAGAACTTGGACAGTTTGTTACCAATGCCACCAAATATTCAGACAGGTGCAATGTGTAGAGGGATTTCTTTCAAACAGCTACATGAAGATGTCTCAAGAAAAAACTCATTCAGAAATTATTGACCAGCTTAATGCTAGCGAAACAAGAATTCATCAGCTGATGTGAGTAGGCCTACTGTGTTTTGTTGGTGAAATCAAAATTGGTGATGGTATGTGTGTGAGTTTGTGTGTTGGTGTTGTTTTGTTTTCTTTTTTTTGGGGGGGGGGGGTAGTTACCTTGTACATGCAAAGGAGAGCTATTGAAGGAATCATGGTGGTCCATGAAACCAGGAACAGGCAATTTGTATTCTTTAGAAGTGAAAATTGCCATTAAAAAATGGACAATTGTTGATATGAATACATGTATGTGTAATTGTAAGAATATTATATAGCAGTGCATATCGAATATGATGAAAAAATAACATGTAATTGTAACAGATGAAATAACTAGATAACAAAAGCTGCCTTTCTATTAGTAGACTTGAAACATGCACTTTGCTTCGCTTTGATTTGAGATCAAATTTTCAGTCTACCGTGTAAAAAAAATGTGTAAAAGTCATGGAAAGGTCATGGAATTCTGGCTAGAAAAGTCATGGAAAGTCATGGAATTAAATTTATGAGAAAGAGTATGAACCCTGGACTACCCGTCGCAGCCCTAATAGGTATACTTCTTTTGAAAGGAGAATAATGCCAAGAGGATAGGAAAAACCTGACTTGGTACAAGGTTGTTCAATATGAAAATATAATATAATTGTCAAGAATTTTTTAAATTTTTTATAGGAGTTCACATCTTGATTAGATCTATGCACTTCACAGCTATGATAATAAAGAAAGTTAATTGATCTACTGTGAAAAAATTCAAAGGGGAAACCTAACGCCATAATAGAAAATAGTCTTGATGCCTCTATGAAAATGCTGTACATCAATATTTGTTAAGGTTGCCCATGTGTACATACGCTTGAATCTAGGATATGTGGATCAAAAGACGATGTCTATGTATGGAGCTTTTTACAGATTTGTGTATATTAGAATATATATCAGGCATTGTCTTTGTATCATTTTTGAAGGCAATGCGAATTTGATATGGGGCTAAAAAGCCTCCAAGTCCAACCATAGACTATTTATGATTCTACAACACATGCCCTGGCAATAATTACTCCACAGTTAATTCTCTACACTAACATAATTTATAACTTCAACCGTGGACTCTGCACTATACCTTACCCCAACCCTAAAGCTAATCTAAATTGCGACTCTTACCTACCAATATGTGTTTGATGAAACAACTCCTGGAGCCGATGTGGGGTCAGCTTTTCTATTCTTTTTGAGATTGTTTCGGTTCATCAATCAGCAAGGTGTGATCACGGAGGTGCCTTCGGTCAAGGTATAGAAAGTGCTGGTCCTTAGCCATGTCACTGAAATAGCTACGTGTGTGATGGGAAAAGGGAAGTATTTCTCACCTTTCAATCCTCACACTGTGATCTGGGGGGCGTTTCAAACAGCCTTTTTCAATGACAAATAACAAAAATCAATGACAAATCTGCTGATAACCAATCAGAAGCAAGGATTTCAGTAGCTTATAACACAAATTGTCATTTGTCACTGATGACAAGTTTTGTGAAACGCTCCCCTACTGTATGTGCAGTGGATGATCTACCCATGCAAACACTCATTAGGAAAGAAAAACTTTTGCACAGGGGATTAATGTATGCTGCATTTGAAGAAGCCTTGTATCAAGGATGTTTGTTTTTGTAAGGTTTGCATTTGAATCTCACCTTAACCTACCATAAGCACTCAATCTGAAACATAAAATGAATGCTTCCTTCAGTTTAAAAGCTTTGCATGCAACAATGAGAAATATGCAGGTCATCATATGCCTTGTGCATAGTATTAAACATGAAAAGGCACATTCCTATAAGCTTATCTGAGATACATCTAATCAAAGTATGTCATCAGTCTACTTTTAGTGTGTGCTATGAAACGAGTGACTTATCAAGATGCTGTAATGGGTGCTTCTGGGAAATAAAATGTTGCAGAAGATATCGTCGCCCGGCTGGCAGAAGGGCGTTAGCGCGCGAGCGTCTCAAAAACTACATTTTGAATTATTCGGATTTAGAGATTTGTTTTATATTTAAACTGATTTCCATCCCAAAAATGGTTTAAAACTTAAAAGACTAGAAATGTTTTCACAGAACAGGGCCACAAATTTTGTTCGGAAATAATACAGTTTTATATAAGTTTGAGGCGATTTACCGGTAGTGCTAACGCTCTTCTGCCAGCCAGGGGATGCTACATACAACATTCCCATTTCGTCTATCTATTCTCTATGCATAAACCAGAAGGGAGTTAACTCTGTGTTGAAGTAAATAAGTTAATGCCCTTTTGGCTCTAGAAAGACAATTTACATGTAAGGTTTAATATGTCTGGTTAGAAGGTAGTATGTGAGAAGAAATGAGCAAACCCTCCTTTACCACCCCACCCTCCATTCTGACAAGCCCTAGCACATTTTCTGATTTTCATCCTGATGCAGTCGAAGATGCATTTACACAAAATGCTCATTAAGAAGGGAAGGGAATGGATGTCTGCTGAGGGAGATTACAGATGCTGCCATTGAATAAAGCCCAAGCTCATCATCATTTTTCCCTTCCCCTTGTTATGTATATGTATGTGATACTGAAGAATAGAAAGGCTGTATACGATCAGAATACTGACTTGACATGATGTATTTTGCTGATTTAAGAGATAGCTATCAAATGTTGTTTCTCAAAAGAAGTCATGAATCCACTGACAAGCTTAAATGGTGTAAATGATTATGGAATTGAAATGGTGCCATTGGCTTCATTGAAAAGGAATTGTTAATGGAGATTGGATTTTTTAACATAAATTAAGGGATCAGTCTATAAGCTGGGAGAAAGAGAAGAATAGATGGAAATATTACAAGGAAGAGAGGTACAGAGAATTAGAAAGTTATTTCACAGAAATTGGAATAGAGGTAGAGAAAGAGAGAGAGAAAAGTCAGAGAAGAAAAAGCCAATAAATAATCACATTCATTAAGGGGAAATGAGAGAAGAGAGAGAGAGGAAAGAAAAAAATAATAAGAAAGGAGACAAGGGCCCCATTGCACAAAACTTACCATTGATGGTAACTTTGCCATCAATGGTACCTACCATGGAAACCTTGATTTTGATTGGCTGTTGAGCCCTGTTACCATGGTAAGTTTTATGCAACGGGCCAAGGAATGTAAAGAATGAAAGAGCAAGGATGAGGAAGTTAAAGAAGACAGAATCCAAGAAGACTGAAATTCAGAGAGACTAAGCCCATTTACACAGCCGAAACACCATTTTGGAAAATCATTCAATTTTTGTTTACAACCATTTACACTACTGGAAACCCACTACAAACAACGTTGGTGTTTACTCATTCCAATTTTGTACGTGGGTAGAACACATGACAGACTTGTCACTGCTCTGCATGATGTGATTGCTCAAAAGCAAGGAGAGTCGTTTAACGCAAAAAATAGAATCATTCACAGATGTTTCAAGAGCGGGCATTTACACTGCAAAATTTTATAAAACTCCTGCCAGCGTTTAAAAAAAAAACACTACAGAGGTGGATTTTTTGTCATGTTTACCAGTAGTTGCTAAGCAACTTCCGACGAAACATTGGAATGTGGGAAAGTCCACAATTTTGCGTGCAGTGTAAATGCAGCTACCGAGGGAGGAGGTGCGAGCATTGAGGGTGGGGGGAGATTGAGATGGAGATCCAACTACGAGAGAATAACAAGAAGGCTGGGAGAGCAGTAAAGAGAACAGTGCCCAGAGGAGGGGGAGAGGGAAAGCAAGAGCATGGTGGAGTGAGAGAAGAAGAGGCACTTAAGCCAAAGTGTCATTGAATAGTGGGCTGTGTTTGTCGAGGCGATGCTCAAGTATGAATTTTGTTTGGAGAGGGGACGCGAAGTGGTATCCCAAACTGTCTTGGTGGTGATAGTCTGGTAAGAAGATAGATCAGTAGGGCTTCTTCCTCATAGTACATTTACATTGGATATTTGTGTGATTTTTCCTTTACAATAATTGGAAACAAGACATGTGATCTGTTTGGCTTTGAATTGTGTTTTTTCTAGGACTGCAGTTTAAACACAAAGGATCAAATTTCACCTGTTTTTAATGAAACAAGCACAGCTTGCCCTGGTTAAAGATATAAAGGTGTATTTCAGTATTCTGTTTTGGGATGGTACATAATAATGGAATATTAAATAGAAAAATAGTGTTTTAAAGGGATCGTTTAACAATGTTAAATCTGAGATACACGGCCCTATGTGTTATCAGTGTCTGTGATAATGGTGTAATATTGAAGCCCTAAAAAAATCGCGCTTCAAAATGATCAAGAAGTGCCTCAAAAAAGTAAAAATCTTTGAGTGACCGGTTTTACCATACTCGTTTTCCCCAATAGACTGTAGTGTTATGAAAACCGTCCGGCGAACGGTTTTCAAAATTTGTAATTTCAATCATAAATATCTAGATAATCAGACAGGCGATCGGCTTGTAAAAGTCATGGAGTTCCTGACTGACATAAAGGTTTATAATTATCATAGCAGCATGAGCTAAATCCCGGATTTTGTTTCAGAATCTGAGACAAAGTTACCGGATCCCTTTAAATGTAGAGGAATGGAGAGGCGGTAATTTATAAAATACCCCCCCCTCATCTCCTCCTTTCTGTTTCTTCTTCTCCCACTCTCTTGCTCTCTCTGTCTCTCTCTCCCTCTCTATCCATCTCTCTCCCTCTTCCCATCCTTTTCTACCCCTCTCTTTCTATCCCTCTATTTCTCTCCCTTTCTCTCACCCCTTTTCTCTCTCTCTCTGTATCATCACAAACCTATTCCCCTAATTCTAAAGGTTCTTCTGATATGCCCTCATATTTATATGTGACAAGAAAAAGCTGACTAGTCTGGACCAAATGTTATATTTGTGTGTAATCCCATATACCTTTATCTATGTGCAGTGCAGCAAAATCAAGTCACTTTATGTTCATTTTGATTATTAAAATTCTTAATACTACATGTTCATCCATTTCCAATTGCTTTCAGACAAATTCTTTCACAATGTTATCGCATGATCAGAACTCAACTCTTATCTTTAATACAATTGTGTAATCTCTCTCTCTCATCTTTCTATGCCTACCATTCTCAGGTGAATGCAGCTTTTTCTCGCCACCAGCCACTGTGATCTTTATGCTGGCCCTGACTGTAGAATCCATGCTCTTTGTCCTCTTCACGGCTATCATGTTTGGCACCCAGGTCCATGCTATCTGCACTGATGAAACAGTAAGTAACCATTCCATTTTCATCCAGGGGGGGGTGTTTCACAAAGATCCTAAGTTGAACTTATCTCTAAGTTGGACTTAACAAAAATGTTGATTCAAATCACACATATTTTCTATTATCAAGGAGATTTCATGATCTTGTCGTGGAATTCAAGAAACGTCTAAAATACTTGATTTTTTGCTTTTGGAAATATTTAATATTAAGGCTTCAAATGGCTCTCCATAATTTTTAAGTCCAACTTAGAGTTCAGTTTGAATTAGGATCTTTGTGAAACACCCCCTAGGTTTTATATTATGTATATATATGTATATTCAGTTTAAAAGAGGATACCTGACATATGCTATATAGCGCGCTTCAAATATAATGAAATGTCTTATATTTAATAAGCTTTAAATATTACTAGCTAATTCAATCAGATTTTGAGGAGTATGCTGATGTCTACATTGTTGTGTGTGTATGACAAGAAATCATACCTCACAGAAGCGTCACAAAGGCTTGTTCACATATGGCTGCAAAAATGCTACCTCATTAAATGTATATGATGCATGGCAACTGCGCGCAGCAAAGGACTTGCACGTATTCACTGAGCTCAGAGTTATAAGATACAGAAATATGAGGCGTATTACACTTTACGTCATGAAAACCCCGTAGCGGTTTTGTCGCGTCATATCTGAACAAGCCTTTAGGGTGAGATGAATGCCCTTCGATTTTAATGGAAGCTTACAGCTAGTCATGCCAGGTAACCTTACCTCTACTTTATCTTTCAGTGGTACATTCATACCTTCTCTTCTTTCATGCACATTCATGTTTCTATGACAGGCCATCAAGTATAAGTTCAAGAGAATCCCTCAGTCTTGCATAAGCCATATCACATAGTTGCCAGACCGGGTATAGCTTCTGTAGCCAATTTTTTGTGTGTGGAGATGACATGTTCTTGAAGGTGGTTGCTTATTGAACATTACAGAGAGAGAGGGGGAGAAAGAGAGAGAGAGGGGAGGGGGGGAGAGAGAGAGAGGAGGGGGAGAGAGAGAGAGGGAGAGAGAGAGAGAAAGAAAGAGAGAGAGAGAGAGAGAGAGAGAGAGAATGTGGATTTGTTTCTTCCATTAACTATATTTTACATGTAATAAGAGAACTGCAAATCTGCTTGTAGATCTGATACACCAGAATGTCGGACTTTGTATTGTTAAAGTGAAGGAGGAGTGAGTTAAAATCTACATGTATTAGTTAGAATACATTGATTCATGTGCTTTTCATGAAAGATCACACTGAAAACCATCTTTCGATGGGTTTTCAGACAACAAGAGATCCTGAAAACTCCTGAAAAAATAAAGTTAGTTTGGGATTCTTTGAACAAATAACATAGTTGCTAACCAGTTTCCTGGCACCTAAATCGATGACTTCTCATGGTATTGCAGATGACTCCCAATGACCACTCAAGGAATGTAAATGAGTGCTACCATCGCCTATGATCAGACCTATTGCAGGCTCGTCTTCTATTGATTACCCTAAATCTCTCAATCAGAAGGAAAATCCTTTTTTTGTGAAATTCTGCCTCGATGAGGAGGTCATTAATAAAGGCCAACTATATTGCAGGTCATTGCATATCTTTTGCAACTATCTTTTTCTTCCCCTCTCATCATGATATTTACTTGTTATTCCTTTATCCCTTCTCTCTCTCTATCTCTCTCTCTCTCTCTCTCTCTCTTTCTTTTTCTTTTGTGCCATACTGACTTTATATGTATGTATATCAAGGCCTTTTCTTCTATCTATCTCTTTTATTTTGTATTTATCTAGTCTCCTAACATCTTGTAAGTCATTAGCCGTTACCCTCTTCTAATGTATGTGTATCTCTCTCCTTTTTCTACTCTTTTACGGTCTTTCTATCTTACAAAGTATTTGAAGTACCGTATCTGTATCTCTCTCCTTTTTCTACTCTTTTACAGTCTTTCTATCTTACAAAGTATTTGAAGTTCACTGTATCCTTACTATCCTACCACTAGTCTTTCAGATTCCCTGTCTACTTCTTTTATCCTTATTTTTTCAATAGCTTATGATTTATTCATCTATCTTATATTCCATCCAACTTTTCTGTCTTGTGTTATTTTGTGTGGGCGTCCCGTGTCATTTATTTTGTCCATCTCGCTTTCTATCTTGCCAACGGTACTTTTCGTGTCTTACCCCCCCCCCCCCCCCCCCCCCCCCCCACCTCTCTCTCTCTCTCTCTCTCTCTCTCTCTCTCTCTCTCTCTCTCTCTCTCTCTCTCTGTCGCTCCCATTCCCTACTCTTATATCACTGTTCATACAATCTGAATCTCCTGAGCATTCATTTACATAGATGTGCGTAACATGAGCCTGCCATCTCTAGGGAGTGGCCCTTGACTCGGCTTCTAGTCTTTTGCACTTCTTTTTAGAATGTCACGTTTTAGACAGCGAAAGATAAAGTGATAGTCAGTTTTTTTCTAGTAGGTCTTTGAATTGTCATGAGACATCACCCCCATAGCAGGGCTCCAGACTGTCTGTTGGTTTGACAAGCCCTTGCACCCCTTGTAATTGGTGTGTTTACACTCTGCAACATACAACTCGAGCAATAATTTGGAACATATCAATTTCAAATGGTGATTGTCAGCTATCCACTATTATTCAAACATTAAACAAAATTAGTATTAAAAGTATTAACAATACAAATCCTGTATTCAGGTTCTATGTGTGTATGCCTTGAGTAAAGAAGACATTTTGAACAGTAATCTACACCAATATATCCGTTTATTGATTAAAAAAAATAAAAGTGTGTGTGTGTGTGTGTAAAATGCATAAAGGCAGCATGAATGTCTTTGGACCCTTTGATTCACACATAGAGTAGAGAGCGCTGACCATATGTATTTGTGCTCTTAGATCAGCAAATGCGCATAAGAGAGAGAGAGAGAGGGGGGGAGAGATAGGAAGAGAAGCAAGAGAGCGTGCGATGGTATGGATTTCCAGTTGAATAAACAAATGACTTTGAATATTGGTTTGTGGATTGGGAAGTATTAGGGGCTCAGAAGGTCTTATATTCTGGGCATCATCCTCTGGCTAGGGAGCCCAGCATGTAATTGATATATCTTTCGGCGCTTAAATCAGAGCAATTCATTCTTATATCATGCTGCTGTTGCATAGCTATGAAATGATAGTAATATTATACTCGTCTTATTGCCTCCATAGGGGTATCTTAAGTGGAGGGAATCCCAAGATAGGACAATTATTGACTGATTGAGTGGATGGAGTCATAATTGCCACTACTCCCCCTCACCCCCCCCCCAAAAAAAAAGAGTGAACTCTGTTTCAAGAATAACATATGTTTATGAACTCTTGAAGAACAGAAACCCAGCAATGACAGAAGCTTTGGGTATTGTTCTAGTTCATCCTCTTAAAGTCTGTTTTTATAACATCAGCATGTTATAATTTTTGTGGAAGTATATGAAAGAATATAGACTTCATTCTGCAATTGCTTGTAACTCCTTATCCAGTTTTGCAAAAGGTCTTTGTCTAGGTTTATAAGACATGATTTTGTGAACGTAAATCATCATCTAATGTTTGATATTCCTTTGTTAAACTTTTTTTCACAAATTATTTCTAATCATTTCATTAACGTTTTGGCCTAAAATTAATTGTATTCTATTGTATTTTAATGTTTTGACTGGATGTATCTATGATTATGTATTTTGAATTAATTGTAGGTTGATTATAGTTTGTAAATATGATATTGAATGTACTATTATCTGAAAATCGCCAATTTTTGTAAAGCGCTTAGAAACATTGTATTAAGCGCTCTAGAAATACAATGTATCATTATTTATTTCATTATTTATTTCTAAGCTTATGTCTGCTTTGTTTGACCCCCTTCCTATCCAGGGTATCGAGCAGCTGAAGCAGCAGAAGGCTACGTGGCGGAAGAAGACCCGTTGCCTCGCCTTCCGGATGGTCTGTGGCAGCAAGATGTCTTTAGGTTGGCTCAACCCTTTCTATACGCCCAACCACAATGCAGGCAAGGAACTCACCTACCTGTACCATGTATAGCCTCTGATGACATCCCGGTCATCGCAGTCATCGCTTCATCGCTTCTCTCAGGGTCTATTTGTGAATGAATGGAAAGACCCAATGCCATCGGTTTATAGGGAAATGCAGCCTAGCCCAGCAAATCTTAAATTCTTTGTAGAATATATATATGACAATACCTTTAATGAAGCGCCATACCACTCTTAGAACAATTAAAGTGCCTGTGAATGTAATGGATAATTACATGGCTGACCACCATGAAACTTACCGAGGTCGACCCTGTGATGGCAGCCCCAAAATTGTTGTTGTTGAGATGTAAATTTCCTTGATTTTATTAACATGAGATGCATTATATCAAATTATATATATCTTCACAGTGATAAGAAACTTATATCATTCTAGATGGTACTTTTAAAGGTCACAATTTTTTTTTTAGAGATATCCAAAAGGGTCACTGGAAAAAACCTAGAGGTTTAGACGCTCGAATAGGAAGCGACATTCCAGCTGTAAATATAGAATGAGAGGGAAAATGAGAGTGCTTCACAAAGACTAAGATCGACTTTAAGTTTGACTTAACTATGGCAAGGCTATTCATGCCGCTGGTTGCTCTCACAATTGGTCTCTCCATTATGATCTTTAGATAATATTTTTTACATAATATGAACTATCAAGAATTGTAAATTCTGTAGATTTGAGACCATGATTTGTACGTCCCTTGAGAGACCAATGCTAGTATATGGTGAGAGAAAACAATGGCATGAATGGCCTGCCATAGTTATGTCCCACTCAAATTCGATCTTAGTCTTTGTCGAACACTCCCATTAGACGTATACTATTCACATATAAAACCTACAAGGGTCGTCAGGATGCAACACACGCAATCTCTAAATGAAGCAGCAAGATCTTGGTGGAACCATCGGGTTGGAAGGGTCCTAGCGTAGGGTAGTCTATAGCAATGATGATCTACATTCCTTTCTGATATGTACACCAAAATTCACCGGAAATTATGGATGAAATATCAAAGCATCTCGCATATGTATCTTTTGATATGAGTAGAGCAATGTGAGACTACATTACATGCCAGTTTTTCTTTTTGCTACAATAACTGTATGTGGGCTTTGAAACAATGCATTTGTTTTTGTGTTTTTAAATGCATAGTCATGCACATCCTTCTAGTTGAGATTGATTATGCTTTATGCACGTCATCAAATCCTGATCATATGTGTGAGTACATGACAAGCTCGACCAACAGTGGTGATAAAGACGTTTTAGGGCTTTGGCCAAACATGCTTTGAGGTTAAAGCGTGCCAGTGAAATGGTTTATATTTTGCTGTGAGAGCATTTGGTTAACCGTGCACCCATAGAGGTTGTTGGAAAAGAAATATCTAGGGAAATTTGTGATGAAATATAAAATTGATATATATATATAAAATTATGCAGTATAATTTGTGCATTATTTGATAACAAATAATGAGCCAATAACATTTTGAAAACTTTTTTGTGGACATTGATCCTTTTGTATTAATAAATGTAGAAATGCATAATAAATTAATGATATTTTATATTTCAATAAAAACCACCACAAGGATATATACCGGTATCTGTTCTATGCAGGACTATCATGTGTTATAATAGTTTTACTTAGATTTAATTGGTGGCTGAAATATACCTTTTTTCTCTCTAAATTTTGGATTCATATTCTTAATCTTATGGGTGATGGTGGTGTGGGAAATAGATTGTAGTGTACCCTTTTGTAGTAGGCTTGATTTTCTCCTGTTTTTAATTTTGCTTTAGCCATACCAGGTATAGATGGTATGATTGGGATAAAAACCACTCATACTAATGATTGGCATGCAAAATAGTAGGAATATATCTATCTTATCTTGTTATCATTTAGACTAGATTTGCTTCATTTCAATGCCAATATTACAAGCTACTATTAAAGCTAGTGACACATTTGAAGGCTATTGCATTTTTATGTGGCACACACTTTGATTGTGTTTAATCTCAAGTTATCTCTGACTTAATGGTCTTCAGCTGATTAAGGTACCGTCATAGGAATTTTAGGCAATATAATTGTCAAAATTGAGAAATTTTTTAGGCTTCAGCAGGGGAATTTCGACAATTTAAAAAATACTTGGAGAAATGATGGCTTCGAGCTGATTGTAGTGCAATGAAATGTTGAAATATTTGTTTTCATGTTAGGGACTTTATATCTTCATGTTTGTATCTTTATAAATACATGTATCATGTATTTATCAAGTCAATGCATTCACTTTTGGAAACAAGATGGCTCCAGGAGGCATCTGAGCAAATCTGTGGTGTGGCTTTCTAACAGAGGATGATAGGAGGCCAATCAACAATCGTCATTCGCACATCATGATTGTGCTAGTCATGGCAGGCAGGCATTTACCCTAGGTTTGATGTAGATCCTAGACGCTGCAAAAACCCAAATACTTAGCCAGCTTTTGCAAATCATTAATAACAGCATTAACCGTTGGAAGAACTTCCAAAATGGTAAATCTGAAGCAGCTTGCACACAAGTTTCTGGCTTTACAAGGGACAACAGGAGATTCTTTAGTTGGTAAAATGCAGCCCTTTGTTAAAAAGATGCAGGAAAGATACACCACGGGTTTTGCTAAGGCGTCTGCTAAAGTTTAGAGAGTGCAAGTAAGCCAAATAGGTGACCGTGTCACTGCGCTTGCTAATTGTAATGTCAATGTGATAGATTTTCTATCGCCATCTGTCTTTCACGCAAGAGGCGTATACATGTACAATTATGTAGAAAATGAGTACCGGTAGCTTGTCGTATTAAGTCTTTAATGAATTAGTTGAAACTCACGAATTGCCTTACCACAGAGTTGACTATACAGAACAATTTATATGAGAGAGATTTGAAAGATGACTTTATAATTGAAACAGAATTTTCAGGTACAGCTATTTTTATGGTTATTTCATTGTTATTTAATACAGAATATAACCTGAGAAAATTCCTCTTGAAAGTCGTAACTTTTGATATCACTTGATGGTAAATTCAAATCGTAATCTTCTTTTTCTTTCATGTACTTTTATACCTACTCGGCCCTGCTGTAAAATAAGAATCAAATTTGAAAATGGAGATAGCTCTTTTCTATGGCTATGCCTCCCTTCCCCCTCAATATTTTTTTAAAGGTCTGTATACATTTACAAAAAATGTTCTTGTGAGATCCTATTAAAATTGGACTTGCTATATATCAATATTGGTTAATATTTTGCATGATACAAGAACAACATTACAGTGCAAAAGTAATACACAATAGCATTTACACTGATGATGGGATGAATAGAAAAAATAATGCTAAATGCTTTTTTTAGAGTAGAAAATCATGTGCATTAAAACGGTTTGAGTAAATTTGTTTCAGATTTGTTATGGTGCAAAACATGTATACTTTGATATTTTTGTGTATAGGATAGTACTTTATAGTGGTAAAGCATATATAGGGTGAATGGTTTTAAATATTCTTATTATGAATTCGCTACTTGAAATATTTTGTTGTACTTTTGGTTGTGTTCAATATTGAAGTTTTCTGCACCTGTAATATGTTCTTTCATTCTCTTTTGTTGCCGATGCTGACATGTATGTTCTTGCTGCGAGGATTCTTGTTGGGTAAAATGTGTAGAACCAGCATAAACAGTATTTGGTGATTATTACATACTTCTCTTGGAAGAAGAAGTGTAAGTAAAATTAAATTGCTTGTTCAAATGAAAGTAATATCCTATCAAGTTTTAAGATTGATAAAATTGTCATATTTTACTTGATCTGGGCTCTCTTGCATAATGCAAGTATCAAACATGTGATCCTAATTAGTTGAAAATGAAATTTAATCATTTGTTTAAGTTAAATATAAACACACCTTCCGATGCAAAAGGGCCCTATAGGAAAATGAAAGTATTCATTTGTATCTTTGTCCTACGATAATGGAACATAATGTTAAATGTAGAGATCTACTTTATGGAATGATGAAGCTATAAATAAATGATTGGAGTGTTGCTTTGGATAAACAGAGAATAATCAGTGTAAGAAAGATAGGAGGTTCATTTAATATGCCTACTGCTTTTATATGAATGTATACGGAATAGTATGTTGTAACTATCATGGTGTGGGAAACATTCTCACCATTTGACTACTTTTTATACAGTGTTAATTAGAATGACAAATTGGTGAAATTAGGATTGAGCAGACTGAAAAAATGTAAGAGAAGGTCAAGGGCTGGGAAAGCTGCAAGATTTAATTGTGAGCTTTTTCGTTCTCTTTGTGTTAGTGTTTAGTGTGGAAGAGTATTTGTAGGAAAAACATGTTCCTCAAATGCCCTCTTAAAGGCTCTATATACCATTCCAGACATTTAAGTGTTGAAAGATTTTGAAATGGAAAAATGGTTAGGAAAATTAAAAAAAGGTTGGGAGAATTTACTGTTAGAGGGTGCCGCACAGTGACATTTTCAAAGAAAACCATAAATATCTTTGTGGTTTGAGAATTTTTTCAGGATTTTTTGCATGTTAGAAGAGGGTTAGTACAGTAGAAGGAATATAATAGTAACAAGGACTGCACACAGAAAGATGTATATGGGGCTACACAAACACGTGGCACAAAAATATGGCATCATTTAAAGCTGTTGTCATATTTAGAATACGAAGGCATTTGAAGAGCCATTTTTTCAGGGAACACTTGCATAATAACAATGATAACGCTCACAAATTATTTTTCACCGGCCTCTCCCCAGAACTCTACCTTCTCTTTAAGCAAACCATATTCTCCATTGTCTCCTTTGTCATGAGAGTGGTGATGTATTATTTGTAGCTCATGTCGGATATCTTTCACTAGAATTCACTCTACATATCACAAAGTTAGTATCCAGTAGCAGTATATATTACATGTTATGTTTTATTTCCTCACTGAAGTAAATCAAGTGAATATATGATTTGTATATATTTGATCATAATATTTGCAAGTTCATAAACTATGATTGCATCAATACTATTGTAATAAAAACAGATTTCTAAGAAATGTCAACCAGTCTATTTTGTACGAATTCATGCAGCACGAAGAATGATACAAAAATAAATAAGTATAAGTACAGCAAGGTTACATTGTAGGCAATACATACATTGCTTCTATGTAGGGTACCGGTAATCACACACACCCTCTCTCTCTCACACACACACACACGCAAATACATACACTAAATGCCACAGCTAGCTATTACCTTCAATAATGATCACAGGTTTTTTTTCTTTCTTCGAACATCAACATGTTGAATAAATATAAGTTACTGTACTTGAATTGAGATGGAACTACATGTACATAATTATGGAACTTTTTCATACGCTCGTCTATTACAGACATTACAAATACAAACTACCATGAAGTCATTTTGTCTCACCAGATAATATTTGCAATAAAAATTTAAAAAAATTAACAAAAATGATGGATGTTCCTTTCCGTTATTGCACTAAAAATCTGACCAATACTAGCACTCTCCTACATACACACACACACACACACACACACGTACAGACACGCTCGCATTGATCCAGAATGAGGGATGATATCGACAACGGCTTTGATGGAGATAGTACAGAAAAAAATGACGGCACAATGAAATGTGATGATTGCACAACGATGCCGATGATGAAACGATGACTTGCAAGTGTTGATAGGAATGGTGGGGAAGGTGGAAAGAAATGATATCCTTTGTACAGGTTGGAATAAAAAAAAATATAAAAAAGCTAATATGGAGTAATAAAAAGATAAAGCGATCGATGCTGATAATAAAACAATGATTGTGATGGCTGGAGACATGGGATGATTTTTGGAGGTGGAGGGAAGCAATAATGATGATGACAGTGGGGATGCTAATAATCAAAACGTAAAAGGCCATGATCATGAAAATGATGTTCATGCAGTCCTAGGCTTAGGAAGTAATAACTAAAAGCAAAGAAACTGGTTTCAGTCATCAACTACCTAGTTTGCCAAGCACAAACATTTGTCATCCGTTGTGCGTAACACAGTGTCTGCACTTCGAGACTATGCAGGTCTACTGCACACCACCATTGGCTCCGTACTTAGGTTGACACAGCCAGAGCTACAGTGTAAGCTAGACTCAAGCCTTTAGGAATCGTAGTTGAGAATCAAGTAAAAGTCTGTGCCTGCAGACTACAAAATAACATTGTTTCATTAATGTTTAAACTAACCTCTACATCCAGACAGTGAATCAATATTGTCGTCGTCTTCTTCATGTGTTACTTCTTCCAATAATTCTGAGGGCCAGTGGTAATACCACGCAAAGCAATTCAAGGGGTCAGTGACACAAAGACATAACTCAATTTTGCCTGTTTTGAGAAAAAGTGGTTTATGTGTCACTGAACGCTTGGGCCTTAAGGAGTTAAGTCTATGTTTCACTAACCATTGACTTCAATGGGGTGTTGGGTGGAGTTTAGTCTTTGTGTTTCCTGGAAAGCCCACATTTTTCTGAACATTTTTTCAAATACTCATTTTGGCAAAATATGGAGTTACGTCTTTGTGTCACTGAACCCTCCAATTAAAAGAATCACATAATCTGAAGGCAAGAAGGGTGTTCCTTCATATACTTATACATAGAGCTAATATCCTTGTGGCTCTCAGTAGACAATGTGTTGTCAAAGGAATTCTATTCAATTATGAAATAAAGTTAAATTTGCGAGACATCACAGTATTTAATCATTTCTCACACGTCAGGCAAGACTTGACTTCTACTTGATTGATGATTGATTGATTGATTTTATTTTATTTCATACATCAATTGTTTGCACAATAAAGAACATAGTTTACAAAGTAAGTTCAAAATTATGAAATGAAACAGGGACCTACTGGAAAGCATAGCTTGTGTTTGTAGGTTCCCAATATGAACATTATTTTCATAAATCATTTTAAATTGTCTTAATAAAAAGTCATACCGGTAATAATGATAGCAATTCCACTATGGTATTAAACTAGCGGCATCTGAAACTAAATCATCAGTCCTTTTAGAGGTAATCACCATCTCCACCTCCTCCTCCTCCTCATTCTTTCTAGACTCTAAGATGGGTAATTGCTGAGCATCTGTCAACTTCCGATATGCCTCGATATTGTCTTGTCTTACACATAACGTGATACCAGACTGATACGCCGCAGGGATCGTCACATGGCTGGTGAAGAGACAATCCCTCAGGACATCATAGGCAGCGGTCTTTGGTAGCGGGATGGCCATGTCCTCATCGATGATCTTGTAAACTTGTTCTGAAGAAGAAGAAGAAGAAGAAGAAGAAGAAGAAGAAAGAGTATTAAAAAGTATATTTATCATGATCATGTATATTATATTAAATGTATGCTAAAACAGGGCCCTGAGACTAAATCAGAAACGAGGTTGAACAAAATTCAGACAAACATGAAGTATGTGTTTACAATTCACATGTTATTTAATTAATTAAGTACTTATGATTGTCAATTATATGTTGATCCTGTAAAATTACTGTGAAGCAAGATTTTAAATATAAACAATTATCCTATATGACACAATAAAGAAATGAAATGAGAGTGAAAAGTGCAGTTCGTGGAATGATAAAGAACAAGACAAATGCGTGTCTGAAGATTACTTTTGCAATCATGTAGGCAATTTTTTTTGGTAAAGATGCTACTTTACTTAATGATTTATTGGTACTAAAAAATAAACAAAACACTGAAGTACATGCTTAAAGTTGTGATTGAAAAAGTAACTAGAACTCTCAAGCAATCAGAAGCTTAATGTACGCCAAGGACTTGTTATCATGATCATCTGGGGGGTGTTTCACAAAGATTCTAAGTCGAACTTAACTCTAAGTTGGACTTAAATATTATGGAGAGCCATTTGTAGCCTTACAATGAAATACATTCAAAAACAAGATTCAAGTATTTTAGACTTTTCATAAATTCCATATCAAGAACATGATATCTCCTAAGATAATAGAAAATATGAATGATTTGAATCAACATTTTATGCCTTTTAAAATAATTTTTACAAAATATTTTTAATGATGCTAACGTAATTCCATAATTGTTAAGTCTAAGTTAGAGATAAGTTCAACTAAGGATCTTTTTGAGAAAAAATCCCCAGTACTGCTGAATGGTGATACGTATCTTTGAGGTAAAAATCTCTGTACCAAGTTCAACAGTTTCACTCTCAAACACATCAAGGACTTGTGTTTATTTTTTTATTTTTTAGCAGTTTCCTTTGGCAACATCAGTCTACATATATAACGCTATTGATTATCTACTTGTCAATAAAAAGTTTAGAAACATGTAATACAGTCAGACCTGCTTTAGTGACCACATGTCTACAAAGGCCACATTTGTTGTTTCCCTTGAAAATGGTTTCTCATTGAATCATGTACCAAAGGAACCTATCTACAAAGACCACCTGCCAACAAAGTCCATAGACAGGTCGCTATAGATAGGTTTGACTGTACGTGATTCATATTTAAATCAACACTAGTTTATTACCTGATACTTTCATCTCTCTCCATCTCATATCAGGATGAACTTCAATCTTACGTAAGTCTTCGTCAGCTGAGTATCTCTTCATGATATCTGACCGACGTATCTGCAGATTTAAAGATAAAGTTGAGTTCTGGTAAAAAAAGAAAATGAATTCTCACAGAATCAAACCAAACTTACACTGAATATTCAAGATTACAAATAAATGTCATGTGCCAAACAATTTTGGTAGAAAATGCATACTGGCTGAGTCATGAATATAGAAAGATAAGGAAATCGAGGTAAGTAGGCCTCAACACCATTTATGAAGTCCCACATCTTTCTGTGTACAGTGCTTGTTACTTTACCAAGACTGGGCCAAATTTATTATGATTTTGATGACTCCAGAACCTTGCAGTACACACCAATACTTACATGCTACATGATCAACTTTTTCTGATCCATTCCACACCTTTTCTTTCACAATGCAATCGCATTACATCTTTAATACACAATAAGACAATACACCTTCTTTTCAGTAATTTTGAAGGAGATTTTCTTTAAAAAAATGTTGGTCATCAGAATACACTTTGAAATGAGCATATCATTTTTTTCAACGAGTGCCAATCATCTAAAAACAATTTGTGTAGGTATAGCCACAATGTACAAGATCAACTTTGTGTGAAAATTTTACCTGGCGCTCTATGGGTTCACAGTTCAGGAGTATAAATAAGTTACAGTTCAGGAGCATAAATACAATTTGGAGTGGCTCAAGGCCATAGCCTGATATTGTCTTACCCATTGTGACAAAATTATACAAATGTTGCCCTGATCCAAGTTTGGTTATAGTCGGAACTATGTACGTGTATGCAAAATTACTAGTCTTAAGATCTCTTGTGGGTAAAAACTTGCATTTAACCTAAAGTGATCTTTGACCTTAGAACATAACCTCCTATATTACTAGAACATGAAGGAATGACACAGCTCTATTACAGTCAAACTTTCTTTAGTGACCACTTGAATACAAAGACCACTTTTGTGTTTCCCTTGGGCAATCGCTATGGACAGGTTTGACTGTATAACCCAACAACATACCAAGAGTTCTGATTCACTACAGAGTTGCTCCATAACATCTGCATGAGACTCGGCCACCACAGGATTGCACATGTAAATCTTGTTGTCCTCTACACCATAGATCATCTGATGGTGCCATGCATCTGGTACTTGGTACCCTTGGGGCACCGCTCGTTGAAGATTGAGGGTAGCCAGTCCAACAACTCCTATGCATATAGAGAAGGACAAACGTTACTTGTTTTACAGTCATGTGTTGTATTAATACATTAATACACATAAAGCATGTATCATGAAGTATGGCTCAAGATATTCATTTCAAATCATAAGTTCATACCGGTAAGTTTAACATCAGTAGAGGTGTCGTGGTCGAGTGGATATGTCACCGAACTGTTGATCACAAGGTCAGCGGTTCGAGTCCCGCCACGGCACTAATGTCCTTTGGCAAGACATTGATCTACATTTGCCACACTCAACCCAAGTGATGTAAATGGGTACCTGGCAGGAATTAGTTCCTTGAAATTCTTTAGCGCCGTATGGCAGCCCTGCTAAAGCCAGGGTAATAATTGGGATTTGGGAGCGCCAGGAGTGTCACGTATGACAGACATGAGCGCTATACAAGAACCCACTATTATTATCATTTTATTATTATATGAAGAAATGCTTGATGTGAAAATACAATACCAAAATTGCCCTGTTCTATCGTATTTTATGAGACTTGAGCTTTTAAACCTCACCTTGCCTCATCCATCCTTTGAGCCAATCAGAAAGGTTCACATCTCTCCTCGGATGGAAGGAGAAGAATCGAGCGAAGACCTTTGATTGTGAGCTCTTCTCCAACCCTGCAATCAATTCTTCATGGGTCGTCCCTGCCACACTCCTGGAGTGGAGATACTCGATGACGGGGGCATCCTCCGCTCGTAGTCGAGTGTTGATGTGCGGTGCCACCTCCTCTACTGAGCTTGGAAGTTCTAATACTCTCTGGAGGAGATGTAAAATAGGCAATAATGTAAGAAAATTTCTGTATAGCAATATTCTGAAGTATTTCTATGTCAAAGTATAAGATATATTGTGTATGTACATTAATTTTGATTCTCTTTACGTTTGTAAAAATGTGAGCAAAACAAATTTTCAATATTGGACAATAAATTGAAATTGAATTGAAATTGAAGTGCATGTCCATATAACGCACACATAGGGTATGACCCTATTCTTGATATCTCAAAACTCACTACGCAGGAAGAAAATTTGACTACGAGGAACAGGTTTGGCCAAGTATCTTACCTAACGAATACAAGTTGTTGAATCTCTCATAGTCTATAGAACACGATTAAAGAATTAAAGCACTTTTAGGAAGTTTGATCGGGAAGCAGGTGAGGGATGGGAGGAAATTTGACATGATAATCAATAAGGTTGCAAGACTCTTGCTCTTGCGAAGCTTGCTCCGTGGTAATTTCCTACACTAATCAAATTCCTAACTTCAATCGGACAAAACAAATGAGAAAGTTATAATTTCTCTTAAGTTGTTTATCAATATCACTGTGATGAAGTGCCGGTAACTTAAATGTAACTTTATAATATTGACATGCTACCGATATAACATATTTAGAGTTGCACTGTCCCAAGGGAGAGGGCACTTAGGAAAAAAAGATTAATTAATGATATATGAAGATAACAAGCAGGAAAGTTGTCCCATGACTTGTCACAATCCACTGAATCCACTGTGCCCCAAATGCCAATTTGCGATTGGCATAGGCATAGGCATGGATCTCATATTTCAAACACTCATGAATTTCTTATTATTGGTCTGATGTATTTCAAACTTTCGCCATTTTCTGCATTCATACAAATGAAACTACGGTCAAACCTGGTTTAGCGACCCCCTGTCTAAAAAGACAGCATTATTGATTCCCTTGAAAATGGTTTCTCACTGAAATATATTCTAAATCCTCTTAGACTGAATATATATGTGACGTCTATGACCTCATTCTCACTCACTTTCTAGACTGATTCAGGCTAGATCGATCTAGGCTAGATTGGTCTTACTGTGAGTGTGAACAGACAAGCGGTCCAGGAAGCAATCTTCTGGACCGGTTCTCTTCTTAGATCGCCCCAGACAGATCTAGCTTGCAGTGTAAACATAAACCGTGCCAGAAAGCGATCTTCAACCGGTAGTGAGTGTGTTTTTGGCGGGAATGTTAAAAAAAAGAGAACAAGAGTAGGCCTACAGTACATGAATGAACAGAGAATAATATAAGGAAAGATAGAGAGAAAATGATAGAATGATTAAAAAAAAGAATAACATAAGAGAAGGTGCATAGAAGGAAGAAACAAATAATTACATAAGGAAAGACAGAAAGAGAAAGTGATAAAAAGATAAAAACAGAGAATAACATAAGAAAAGGTGATAGAAAGAAGAAACAAAGAATAATAACATAAGGAAAGACAGAAAGATAAAGTGATAAAAAGATAAAAACAGAGAATAACATAAGAAAAGGTGATAGAAAGAAGAAACAAAGAATAATAACATAAGGAAAGTCAGAAAGAGAAAGTGATAGAATGATAAAAAACAAAGAATAACATAAGAGAAGGTGATAGTAGGAAGAAACAAAGCATAACATGAGGAAAGATAAAAAGAAAAAATCATAAAGAATAGATGATTAATGGAAAGATAGAAGAGAAGATGACAGATGGAAAAACAAGGAATGACATAATTAGGACAAATAGAAAGAGAAAGTGATAAAATGATAAAGAACAGAGAACAACAAAAGAGAAGGTGATGAAAGGAAGAAACAAAGGATAGCATAAGGACAGATAGGAATAGAAAATAAAAGAATAATAAAAACAATACATGAGAGAAGGTGGTCGGGGATGGGGGGGGGGGGGTTAAAACTCACATATTAGGACATACAGGGGTGTGCCGCTCTAACAGGTGACTTTTTCACCAAAAAATACCATTAAAAATGGGTCTTTTTTTTCTTCTAAATTTCCAATATTTGCAAAATTGTTCAGGTGTTTGCCATGCATACACCCAAAAGAAATACACACGAAAATTGTGGAAAATGGGTCTTTTTTTCGAGAAAAATGCCCCCTAATAATGGGTAGGGGTTTCGAGGCTTGAGCGGCACACCCCCGTCCAAACCAAATCTGAGTAATAGAAGGAAAAACAAAGAAGATAAGGAATGGTAGGAAGAAAATAATAGAACATTTGGTAAAAAAAAGAATAACATAATTGAAGGTGATGGTAGGAAGAAACAAAGAATAACATGAGGAAAGATAGAAAGAAGAATGATAAATAATAAATAATGATAATAGTGAACATTTATAATGTGCCATGTCTGTCAAAAATAGATAATGGAAAGATAGATGAGAAGATGAAGTAATTAAGACAAATAGAGAGAGAAAATGATAGAAGGAAAACAAAGAATAACATGACAAAAGAAGTAAAGAAAAAAATGATAGAATAATAAACAAAGAATAACATAAGAAGTGAAAGACGGAAAAACAAAGACTAACATAAGGAAGTGGGAGAGAGAAAATGATAAATAATAGAAAGTTCAAAGATAGAAAAGAAGATGAATCATGGAAGAACAAAGAATAACATAAATGAGAAAAACAGAAAAAGAAAATGATAAAATGATTACAAATATAGCAGAAGATGAGGCTAGTTGAGGCACTCTATTGACTATTTGGTTTTAAATTCCTCGTGAAAAATTTGACCCGCTGACCTTTACCCCAGCAACAGGAGCAGTCTAGCTCGTTCGCGCTTAGACCAAACTTTCTGTCTCTTTCGTTCGCCTCTAAAATGGGTAGGTTCAACTCCTCTAAAAGAGAGGAGTCGACTCTACCCAAATCAGAGGCTAACGAACGAAAGAGACAGAAATTTTGGTCTAGTTCGCGCTATATATTATATACCATAGCAACAAGAGCGGTCTAGCTAATGAGTGTGAACATAAACGAGGCGTACTTCTACTTCTACTTCTACGTCGGTACTCGACAGGATCCATCAGTCAGGATATAACGTCAAGGTTGAAATGTCTGGCAAGGTGCTCTTGTGCAGTGCAGTCAGTTGGTGTATTATGTACAAGGTTCAAGTAAAAACAATTCTCAGCCATCAATGGCATAGCCGTAGGTCTACCAGTGGATCGGTCTTGGAAGTGAGTGAGAACGGGGTCTACAGTTACAGTACCGGTATGTCTCAAAGCGAGATCGAGTCCATGCAATGCTACATCTAGACCTCAGTAGGCCGTAGGCCTAGGGAAGCTATTGTATTATTACTATTACTAGCCAGGATATTTTATAGTATGAGCCCTAATCTTCTACTTCTATCATCAGTTCACACATATGTGCATTATTACTATCCTGGCTGTGTATTAAAAGCTGTGCTATTGATTTGCAACATTTCAAACACCACTGTACAAAACTCAACTGATTTCACTCAAAATCGGTACTTTAGTGACGATTGGTGACACCTAAATAGCAGTAAAATACAATTATTTCAACTTTCCGATGTTAGAAAGAATAATTTAAAAATTCTAATTGTGAGTCCACTGTCAAACTTTCCGATCAGCCGCATCGCCATGATTGTATGCATCTGTGTGTTATGAGTGTATTGACTATTCAGGTATTCAAATGCTGCCCATTAACACGTAAAGCAGTGCTAAAGGTCAATATGCATTGCCATTAGCATTGACTCTCTTTGGCTTTGCTTAGCCTTTGTTGGAGTGCATCAGTTGGTGATATAAAACTTACCAAAACATTAATGACACCGGTAGCACCACATGCTGAGGCACCAATCTGCAAGACTTGTTTCTCTGCTGCCTCTTCTGGACTCCAAAAGAAAAATTGTGACATTCTGCCCGTCCAAATAGTAGTAAACACCGGTTCGGTTACCCCGGAAGAAATTAATGGATGGATTAATATTGAGACTATTCCAATTTTATACAGGGATATATGGATTGTCTCTGATATAACAAAATTCACAATAAATCGTACTGATAACCATAAATTTGTTATCATAAATCATTAAATTTTCGCTGTTTCTCATATGAGTTCAAACTTTGTTAATGAATATTTATTATATTTGCCGATATATCAGATTTTGTCTAAAGATTGTCATTGATGTCAATAGATTCCCCCTAGACAGAAATGAAATAGCCCATTCCAGCGGTATTTACGAATTTACGAAATAGTGAACGTGAGCCTAAATCTATACATAATTTTCGAGAATAGCATTCCTCAAGTTACTTTTAATCTAGTAATAGTATGTGGCAACAATGGTTTCCTCGGACATCAAAGGCATGCTAAGAAAGGTCTTGTGTGTCTTGAAACGCGAAGAACTTGGAGAAGTCGTTCAGAAATGGGGGGTCTTCGGCGAGGAAAGCGTCCGAGAAGTTACCCATCTGGCCAACTCTGTCGGGCGGACTGTGCCCCGTAAATCCGTCACTGAGAAGATCGTACAGGAGTGTGTGGTATGTGTACAAATAATGTCCAGCTGTGTAATTGTCAGTTCACCCTACAATCTCTTATTTATAATTTAGCCATTACTGCCACTAGTTTAAACCTAGGGTAGGCCTCTAGTAGATCGAGTAAATTTACTGCTAGACTAAGACAAGGCCTAGATTATATGGTACTTTTGCTTTACTTCATATGGATTAAGCTAAGTAAGTAAAAATGAGAAAGCCGAATCACACTTCAATATTTAGGCGTGTTTGGCGTTTGACCCTAACCCTAGGCCCTACGTACGCGACAACCAAATGCTGGTGATTGTATGTCATGGATGGATACAGATACAGACATAATTAAGCTAAGTAAGACCGAAAGCTGCAGTCTCAGATATCGACAATAGGGACTTTTAGATTCGCACGAAGACAATGGGGATTGCTACGGTCGACGTCCTTTTAATGCACTGCCTTGAATGGACGTCACACGTTTCAGTCCACGCAAATCTAAAAGTCCCTAGTTGTTCTGCTGAGACTACGTCTGGCTCCAATGACCGCCTAGAGGGAAAGGTTGACAAATGTCAGTCTCATTGAAGAAAGTTAGGGTAATTATAGTCAAAGAAAAACAACTTAACAATTTTAAATATTACCGTAATACTCTAAAATTGTTAAGTTGTTTTTCTTTGAGGCTTGTATCGTTTTGCTTCATGTAAAATTGCTCTCAATTATGTAGTTTAATATGTTACACATTTTAAAATGTTTTTTTAACTGCAACTACAAATTGATATTACAGTATGCTTAAATTCTCTGTCTCTTGCAGAAACAAAAGATCAGCAAGAAGCAGATTTCAGAGCTTGATCTCTTATGTAAGTATCTGCTGTCACTTTTTGTCTGATACCTGCCAAAGCTGTGAAACCTGATTTCTTTTTCTTCTTCTTTGGGTTACGTCCTTCACAATTAAAGATTCTTGCAGACTGATGGAATATGTGTGTACTTAACAAGAGCCAGGTGCATGGTGCAAGTAAAAATTTCCCGAACTTAGTTGCGGCCTCCCGTCAGGCATTGACGGAAAGGTATTCACGGATATCTGATCTGTTTAAAATGAAAATGAAAATTAAGCATACAAATTTGTAGGCCATATTTCATGTATGATGATCGTGTCAGATTAAAATTGTTTACTCACTTATACAATAGTATAACCACTTACGGTATGTAGGTTATTGGGACTATCAGAATGTGATAAATACTACACTGCTACACAACAATCTACAGCAAAAGGATATATCAAAATACGAAAATTAGAAACATTTACTGGCAGTCTTATCACATTTTATAAAAAGGTCCCTCTTCTGTGATAACCAGCTATTCCATTAATTCTTGGAATTTAGCATTTTGACTTTGAGGCATCAAATGACATTTATGCCCCTGTAATTGTTTTCTTTGTGCTGAGACATAAGGTTAAAGATGTACATTGCATAGGAGTGGGCTCTCATGGGGAATTATATAGACACTGTTCAGGTGTTGTCAATCTCCATGAATAGCCTTCAGTTTATGACCAACAGGCCTGATGTAATGTTTTGGATTTTCCATCCATTCCCCCATATGATAAAGTCATTATCTCACTTTTCCCTCATTGGAAGAATCTCCTAAAGACTATTAATGGTATTTTCATCAAGTCTGGCATCAGCGAATTATGGCCTTCTGCACATCGAAACTGACAACCCCTCTCCTTTACCTGGCACCGAGAGAGCATTCAGAATTGCTTTAACTTGAAGTTATCCTACTACGGTATACTGTATGTATGTATGTATGGGGCAATTCCACGGTAACGGAAGGACACTCAGACAAGATTTTTGAACTTCAGGTTCATACTAAAAGAACTGTTTTATTAGTATAAGATGTGAAACAGTACAGATATAATACCTATATAAGTGCCTTTAATTCTCCCCAAAAAAATTGTCATTATAGTTAAGTAGTTTAAGAATGTGCATATTAATTATCTCGGTAACGGAAGGACATAAAAATGGACATGGTTTTTCCAGTTTATTAGTGTTCATCCAAACTTTGTGAAGTTGATGAAGCTTTCCACTTGACTGAAACACATTTTGTTCCCCATAGTTTAATACATACTAATAAAACATTTCTTTTAGTATGAACCTGAAGTTCAAAAATCTTGTCTGAGTGTCCTTCCGTTACCGTGGAATTGCCCTATGTACATGTATGTAGTAGTAGTAGTAGTAGTAGTGTAGAGGTCAGCATTATTTTAGCGGTGACTTTATTGATATAGGAGTACAATAATTAAAGGTAAAGACCAGTTATGGTCATGCGATTGCATCGTGAAAGAAACGTTGTGGAATCGATCAGAAAAGGTTGATCATCTAGCATATAAGTATTGGTGTGAACTGCAAGGTTCTGGAATCATCAAAATGATAAGAAATTTGGCCCAGTCTTCGTAAAGTTACAAGCACTGTACACACAAAGATGTATATGGGACTATACGCACACATGCGTTTATCTCTCACAGACCATGTAGATAAACTAATTTACCAAATATATCAATTAGTAGGCGGTTTCCCGGCAAAATGTTTATCATCATGTATTAGTCAAAACATATTCTTTCACATGATTGGTAATAAGAGCTTCCATTTCATTTTTTGAAATTGGGGCGTTTCTAATACTGGTCTTTACCTTTAACTTGTCTGGGAAACAGATATTTTAGCATGCTGATTAACCTGATTACGGTAGGCTGATTTCTACTTTCTAGCCGCTCAGAAGAAAAGTTTACACTGTCAATTTGTTTGTCTAACTCCATGCAGGTAGCATCAGGCATCCAGAGAAGAAGAAATGGTGTGTGTATGAACTCAAGGGACTCAGTGAAGGTACATACAACCAAATTCTTCCCATTGGTCACATCCTGCCACAGTACTATAAGAAAAAATGAATAAAAAACAGGCATAAATAATGACAATTTTCTATGATGATGCTTTGTAACGGGTGCAGGGCACTTGGGAAGAACAGTATCAATAATAATGAGGCTGTCCAGAGTACCGGTAATAATGACCATACCGTTATCATTATTACATGTATGATGTTCAGTGAAGAGTGATTCACAGAGTTGTACTTGTACAATTTGAGGGGCATTCTTTGCATGTTTGCAGTATAGGAGGAGGTAAATAATGTTCAATCCAAGGAGGAGGTAAATAATGTTCAATCCAAGAAGCAGCTATATACATGTACAGTTCTAGATGGATGGCGGAATATAAATGTCTATTATTATTGGTTGTAGTAATAGTTGTAGTAGAAGAAGTAGTAGACATAGTAGACATAGTAGTTAGTAGTAGTAGTAGTAGTAGAAGTAGTAGTAGTATTAGTGTTATTGTTGTTGTTAGTAGTATTATTAATACTACTACTCCTACTATTACTATTATTATTATTATCATTATTAATGCTGTTACTTGTCAATTGAATATGAATTCAAGTAAATCATGATCGTTTGATTTGTATTTTATACAATGCTATTGTCGTTAGAAGTCAACCCTACCTGCCTGTCTTAGGGATGTTTAATTAATATCTCAAATTCTCAAACAAACTAACAAAAAAGTTTGCGTTGAAAGCATGTTGTTTTATTTATGCTGTACATTCTGCATTTGTTAGTTTTTGCATTATGTCTACTTGTTGACTTTCATCCACTCCTGTTATTTTGCAGATCATAGCAAGAAGGCTTTTGACCCTCAAGTGTATTTTGACAAATTTACGAAGCACATTTCTGTCTACTTTAAGCATGTAAGTAAAAGATGAAGTAAAACTGATAAAGCCCATCTAAAGTTTTGTGAGCCCCGAACATTTGATGGCAAAATTTCACTTAAATTGTATCATAACGTGAAAGAGGATGTCATTTAAGACACATTTCTTCAAGGATTTTCAAATTTTCAAATGTGTTTGAAGTCGAATATTGATGAAAGAATATAATATTTATATGTATTCTTTTATCAAAATTTGTCTTCAAACATATTTTTTGAAGGTAGATCTTTGCAGAAGTGTGTCTTAAATGTCATCCTCTTTCACATTATGATACAATTTAAGTGAAATTTTGCAATAAAATTGTTGGCGAAGTTTGGGGCTCCAAACACTTTAAAGAGGCTTTAAAGGTTGTTTTTTGAAATTCAGAAAATGAAAATGTGAAAACAGTTTGTCACAAATCAGGAAAGCATAAGAGTATTTTAAAATTTGACATACTTTATTTTTATATGCAATCTCTTTTTCTCTCTCTTTTTCTCTCTCTTTTTCTCCCTCCCTTGCTCTCTCTGTATGTGAGATTCAATCTGTATTCATGTGTGAACCAATGATATCGCGTTCTAGAACACTTTACCCTGAAAAATCACCCCCAGCCAATTACCAGCGGGATAATTACCCCCTGTAAAATTATCCCCCTGAAAAATTACCCCCCCCCCCGAAAAGAATCTTATAAAGCTTTAAGGTGTCTCAATAAGCGTTCTGTGACACTTGTACTGGCTGAACTTAGCTCCCAGTTTTCCCATCATCAAAGAATGCTGTTTTAGCGATTGCAAATTAAGGTATCTTTATTTTTAAAGAAATAAACTAATTCATGTTTGTTTAAATCTACTATCTCACACCAGGAT
Source organism: Strongylocentrotus droebachiensis (assembly GCA_035222895.1). Taxonomy (NCBI): domain Eukaryota; kingdom Metazoa; phylum Echinodermata; class Echinoidea; order Camarodonta; family Strongylocentrotidae; genus Strongylocentrotus; species Strongylocentrotus droebachiensis. The sequence goes on along the minus strand of JAVYIG010007052.1, from coordinate 18,416 downwards.
CTATGCATGGACAAGCGTGGGGAGGCCATTTGGCTTCGCATCGGAATCTACGATAGCGGAAAAGATAGTGCATACACTTTCAGCAGCAACACCATCTATGTGGTCTACTATCCTCACTCCCGTCACCTCATTGTGTCTGTCAGGAAGAAGGGACTCATGCAGTTCGTGATGCAGGTAACTTTGGCTGAAAGGTTGCAGAAATTTGTTGTCAAATAATTGATAGCCTCTGCAGGTGATATTAGGATGCCATCTTGGACTTGTGAATTGTGTTCTGGGACCGTTGCACAAAACTTACCCTTAATGGTAATGTAACTTTGCAATCAATGGTAACTACCATCGAAACCTTGATTTTGATTGGCTGTTGAGCCCGTACTAGAACTTTAACTGGTACATGCACTAGAGCTTCACTCTCCTAAATAAGACTTGTTCGTTTAGATTCATTTCTGGAAGTGTAGTTATCATAATATGGAGCATCAAACGTGGATAAAAACTACATATACCGGTAGATGCTGCTTTGAGTTTGGGAATATTATCCTATCCTTTTTATTATTATTAGCAATTTATTGGAAATTTATAAATAAATAGTTTATTGGAAATAACTTTCTGCTTACACAAGCTTATATCTTATTTACCTTGTGAACATTTTGCATTAGCAGGCTTCTTCAGACAATAAACAAGCTAATGATCAACGATGGTCAACTTTATATCTACATGTAGCTGTAGATGTAATGGCGCTCTAATAGATGGACCAGAAAATTGTAAGAGAGTCTTTGGAGAAAAAATCTATTTCACTGCCATTTCCTTAAATCTACAATTGGCCAATTGGTAGTTCAGAAAAATCAATGAAAATTATTCTTATCAAAGATTTCTCCTAATCATACTGTATTCATTCTAACATCCTCAAAGATTTAGGCAGCTTATATAACGCGATTGTCTCCCTGATCTTGCAGGCTTTGATTTTATCACTTGGCTGCACCAGTTGTAAAGAAACCAAGCTAACTGGATACCATCTAGATTCCCTGGCTGACATCACTCTCAACCCTGCCTCTCAGGGATGGTTCTCAAAGTTTAGACACAACCAAGTCGATACCAACCCTTTGGTCAAGACACAGACTAGGAAGAGAAGAGGTAAGACTGGTAATTCTGTTCAAATTTGATTAAATTTAGATTTCTTTTCTCTTTATAGTCTTGTTTGTTTTCAATTTGTGTAAAACTTGCTTTTTATTGCCCATGAGCCTCTATATCACGGTATGTTATTTTGATCTCAACCCAATATTATTCCATAGTAGGCTTATAACATAGATAACAGGAGTCTGAAAAATCACATCAGGTAAGTCTTTTGTGCATTGGTTTGGGTGTAACATTCACATCGGAGTGTTTAAACAATGAACATCCCTTTCTACTTCAGCAAAGCAGATCTTATATTAAAATACGATATGTAGCAAGTAAAAGCTTGACAAAAAGGTAATGGGCCGTTGAATGGTTAAAATCAGTGATCTGCGCACTTCACTACTGTTGCAGCAAGCCATGGACACCTCCACCAGTAAAGTTATCATCCTTTTTTTTATACTTTCAGGAGATTCTCTTAATTTGGAAGACAAATCTCTCATCTCAGAGAATGTGGAGGATGAAGAAAAGAGCCAGAAAGACCTGGACAGCTCGTTTGGAACAAACAAGCAGCCCAAATTGGAAAGGATTTGCTATGAGGTATTATAGTGTACTATATTGCTTAGAGCTTTGCTGACATAATTATCAGGAGGTGTTCTTCTTTATCAAAAATGTATTTATTAATCTTTGAATGAATGAATGAATAATAATGATAATAATAGTAATAATATTATAATAATGATGATGATGATGATAATAATAATGATAATAATAACAATAATGGTAATAAAATGTCGTTTACTCAGGGAAGTCTCATTAGTAATAATACTGCGCCCCCCCCCCCCCCCCCAGGGCCCTGCAATCATATTATTATCCTGTTTTAAGCTGAGCTACCATGATAAGGCGCTCAAGCATTCAAGGCATTTCTTCCCACAGGGTACCCATTTTAATACTACACCTTGATGGAGAGTGAAAAATGTAGGTAAATTAATGGACATTAGTGCTGTGGTAGCACTCAAACTGTGAACCATGTGGTTCACAGTCAAGCAATGTATCCACTACACCACGGCACCTCTATGATTAGTAATGTCAGGCAAATTTCTTAAACCAATTGTTTCAAATACCAGCAGCTGACTATCCCTTTGGCAAGATGCTTATCCACTTTTCCCTTTTTTTTTGTTTTTTGTTGCTCCAGTATATATTTAATATTCAAGATTTCTCTTCACAGCCAGATTTTTTTTTTCTTCAATGCACAAATGTACAATTACAATAAACATAGATACAGAATCAATAAATTTAATCATGGTTCCTGGTAGGAAGAAATCCCTGTATGCTTGAGCACTATATGGCATTTTGGCTTATCCAGAATAATAAGAATCTGCACACCTTAGCACTAAACGGATGGCACAATAAAACTGCATTACATCATGTTTCCGTATGCAAATGCATTATTCAAGAAATCAATAGTATTGTGTTCTTTTTGTAGTTACGATCAAGATGGTTGCATCGTTTCCTTTTTCTTGCAGATGGAGAACAAATTCAGAGGTACTCGCGCTGCTCCAAAGATGGCAACCCGTCAGGAGCCGTTCCGCTGCGTCGTCAAGTTTGAAGGACCCGATGTCCTGGAAGGCCTCAGACAGCTCCATCCAGCAGGGATCAGTTCTACCGCCCTACCATACCTCTTTGAACAGGTCCTTTCGACGGGCAAGAACCACTTCCGCATCTACGATAAGTCTTCCAGAGACAGAACAGGGTCGTCGTGAGTACCAGTGGAGCAGTTTTACTGTGATATTGTTTGCCCTAGATTTTTAAAGACAACCATATGGATATGAGCAGACAACTGACATTACAATAGATAACAGTGAAACTTACTTTAAGAACCACTTCCGCATCTACGATAAATCTTCCAGAGACCGAACAGGGTCGTGAGTACTAGCGCCTCGACTAGACGTGGAGCAGTTTTACTGTCATATTGTTTGCCCTAGATTTTTAAAGACACACCATATAGATGTGAGCAGACAACTGACATTACAATAGATAACAGTGAAACTTGCTTTAAGACCCACTTCCGCACCTACGATAACTCTTCCAGAGACCGAACAGGGTCGTGAGTACTAGCGCCTCTACTAGACGTGGAGCAGTTTTACTGTCAAATTGTTTGCCCTAGATTTTTTAAAGACACACCATATATATATGAGCAGACAAATGACATTACAATAGATAACAGTGAAACTTGCTTCAAGAACCACTTCCGCATCTACGATAAATCTTCCAGAGACTGAACAGGGTCGTGAGTTCTAGCGCCTCTGGAAGTTGAGGAGTTTTACCGTCATATTGTTTGCCCTAGATTTTTAAAGCACACCATATTGCAGACAAATGACATTACGATAGATAACAGTGAAGCTTGCTTTAGCGATCAACTGTTTTCAAAGCCCATGATGTTCATTACTCTTGAATAGTGTTTAGCATTTTTAAACCTGTACTAAAGTCTCCTGTACATAGAAGACTCAGAGACCATTTTGTCATATATTTTGTTTATCTTGTGAGTGCTCTCTATATATAGTTCCCACCTCCAATGACTTACAGGAATCATTTGAACACTCCTCTGCAAACCTTCAGGAGAATCTTCAGCTTCCTTTTGATCCATGAGGACTTATATCCATGGTCTTTAATGACACTATTATATTGGTGAGCCATACTATGTCTAGCTTTATTGTACTTTTAAAAATAAAAAAAATTATTCTTCTCTGAAAAAATAAGTTCAAAAGCCAAAAGAATGGGATTATCTTAAAACAGTGAAAGGTTACATGTTGTTTTGTTAGTTTAAACCATATCATGAGTGCAATTTCTGAACCATCTGCAGATAAAGACAGACCCTTCTCGTTAAAGTCCATCTGCACTAGTTTGGCCAGGAGGGATTAGACCTCCCTGCATCGTCACTGACAGGTGGTTATCTCATCAAATCCGCTCTCAATTAACATAAGAAAAAGACGACCATGGGGGATCAATGGGCACCGCTTAGGCATTGTTGGATGTATAGAGGGCGTAAGTTGTCACAGGTAGTGCAGTCCCGCTTTAAATACATACATTTATATGCACTGCATTTTGTTTACTAGATAGTTTTTAGTTTCTATGAATTTTGAATGAAATAGAAGTTGTTAGGACTTATTTAAAGAGGGGGATGTTTATCAGTATACTTTTTAATCTATTATTACGGTACTCATTTCACTACATGTATGTATACTCTTTTATTGAAAGTAATCCTTGACAGAATATCTGAAATGTTTATATATGTAAATATTATGTTGGTTTTATAAAAGACTTTGTAAATAAAATCAAACAAGTGACTATTATATATAAGTGTTTGTTCAATTGTTGTAGTGCATTGAATAATTATGTCATTATACACCCTTAATTTGAACTATGGAGCGGACAATAGTTTAGCATACACAAGTAAAACATTTGTTTCATGAAAAGGCAAACTTGTACATGTGCAGATATACAGATTATACCCACCATCAAGAATTCAAGCTTATTATGAAACACCCTTGAAATTAAAGTTATAGCTTTGCAACTCTAGTTACTGAACTCTTTAATTTACAGATACATTGTATTCGCCATATTAGAGCCAAATTGTGAGATGCCCGATTAGCTTTCTTTGGGTAAACTGTATTAATTACATGAATAGTCAAGCCTGGGTCAGATGTAACGTTTCTGAAAAACACCCTGCGTATCGCCAAAGTTTCAGTCCAGTTTACCTGACACTTTTTAATACATGTACAAAATGGATTCTCACAAGAGTTTGTTAAAAAAAGGACAACAATCAAAACTTTGTCATTGTCTGATTATATTGGCATGTTTCAGGCCTGATAATTAACCAATTTAAATAGGTTACCCTATTTTCCCCCAATTTTCTTACTAAAAAGGGGGGGGGGGGTGAGAAGAATGTTGTTAGATGCCATTCCCCCCCCCCCCCATTTTTTTTTTTTTACTCAAGGGGGGGGGGGGGGGGAGGGGGTTGAGAAAAAAAGAATTTTTTTTTTTTTTTTTAGTGCTCACTATCACCCCTAATGGTAATGGGAAGAGAGATAGAGAGGAAAGACCTAATGGGATGGAGCAGAAAATAAGTAAAATTAAACGAACCAGAGAGACCCAGGGCCGGTATCCAATTCAATACTTAGCATGAGTAAGAAATTTACTAAGTAAATGGCTAAGCTAAGAAATTTACTTATCTCGTATTCAATCGCATTTTATACTTACGTATGACTAAATCTAAGTAAAATACTAACTGATAAGCATTGTGACATCACACGGTCAATCAAAAGAAATGCGCAATTAATGCGTTGCAATAAATGCGCGCTGATATAATTGTGCGCAGGTTATAACACTGCGTAAGAAAACCATATGCCTGCCAATCAAGGCTTCCAAATGATTGGTCACAAGTCTGGTAGGGAACTGTCTAAAATTTAGGGTAAATACTTGAATTTGAATTGAATACTAAAATTGGCTAAGTATTTTATCTACCGTAAGCCAAATACTAAGTAAAAAGCTGTAAGTATTGAATTGAATATGGGTCTCTCTGGTTCGTTTACTTTTACTTATTTTCTGCTCCATCTCTTTCCTCATTATCCAAACCTTTGTTACTCCTTTTCTTCACTATCTTCACCTTCCCCAAATTATGCAATTCTTTCTTGTTATTTTTCATCCCTTTTCACCACTCTCTCTCTCCATCAGATGGTTTCACTTAGTCATCTTTTTTTCCCTTTATTCCTCTTCTCTAGCATGTAAATCTTTTTCAATCTTTCTTTGTCTACCTATATTTCTTTCCCATCATAAAAACCCTTCACACTTTCACGTTTGTCCATTTTTCTGTTGTATTTTCTCTTTCTCTCTCCCCTAACTTGAAATATTTCTCCTGCTCTTTCTTGTCCATTCCACTCCCATCATAAATATCTTTTTGTTGAGCTTCTCTAGTACCGGTATACATATCTTCCTCTTGTCTCCTTCCCTCTCCCTCACTATCTCATCTCACACAAATCCTTTTATTGCTCTTTCTCCTTTATTCGTCCGTCTCGTTCTCTCTCTCTCTCCTTTATTCGTCTGTCTCGTTTTCTCTCTCTCTCTCTCCTTTATTCATCTATCTCGTTCTCTCTCTCTCTCCTTTATTCGTCTGTCTCGTTCTTTCTCTCTCGTTCTTTCTCTCTCTCCTTTATTCGTCTGCCTCGTTCTCTCTCTCTCTCTCTCCTTTGTTGGTCTGTCTCGTTCTCTCTCTCCTTTATTTGTCTGTCTCGTTCTCTCTCTCAAACCAAGTGAAAATGTTACCTGCATTAGTCTGAAGAAATACAAAAGTGGAGAAAAGATAAATTTATAAGACATGTCTAGTCAATGATATATATTGCACTTTGGAATGCTTAGTCCAGATCCTGGCTATAGCAGAATCATATACAAATAGTTACATGTATAAAAAAAAAAAGGACTTTTAAGAGCATATACCTGGAAATAAAAGTTAATTTTAAGAAAAGGTCACACGACTCTTTCAGAAATCAAGCATTTATGTATCAAGTCTTAAAATTCTAAAATCACACATATCCTAGATTAAAATGTGTTTCAAAGCAAATTTGCTAGCTACCATCTTTAAAATATAATATTGAATCGACTAGAGTGGGATACAACTTTTTTGTGCATAAAAACTTACAAATTTCCTGAGAGATTCTCTTTTCTGGAAGTGGTTTGATCTTTAACTAGGACTACATCTCATGAATGTTTCCATTGCCACAGCAAGACACAGTCATGACATTTAGTTCTGATAAAGTCCAATCACTTTTTGAAATGGGAATGACTGGAATGTTAAATGTGTTTCAAGTTTTCATGCCTACTAAAGTTTGGGGACTTACCACCTTAATGTACCTGGCAAATGGACACTTCAGTCACCTTTCAAGGAAATCCTAGCAAAAGCATGGTTTTGCGCTTAGTGGCATGTGCAGTGAAAATTGTAAAAATAACGCATTCAAGCTCTCTTGTCCAAGAGTCTGACAGAACATGATGAGAGTGAAATCTAAAAAATGGTAAATTGGTTATTGCTTTAAGCAATAACAAATCAATAACAAATGGGCATATAAATATATGGAATGAGATAAAATCTTGCTAAAAATATATGATTCTCCGAACGCTGAACATTTTAAGAATATTTGATCTCCAGGAAATCCCCAGAAAACCATCCAAGTTATACCCAGTACTGTGAGTGTCCATTTGTTCATCTCAAGTTTCAAATTTTGTTTCATCATATTAAAATTATTCTGTAATTATTTTTGGAATCATTTTCCCTTGTTACACTTAGAGATAAAAATCTTGTGTTGTACTTAGATCAGAATTAATTTAAAAGAGTCATGATGTCTAATACAAGAAGTTTCCTCGCTTATGTCTTGAGCAGTAGCAGCTTGATTTCAGAGCATCTTCAAACACTGGTGTGACCCTTGACCTCCAGTCCTCTCTCACAATGCATTGGTTGTAGATTGCTAGGCTTGGGGCACCAGTCTTTAGAATGTTGTAGAGGCAAGGCACACTCAAGGCATCTCTAGACAACAATGGACCAGTCCAACGGTTCCTGTATTAAAGCAAAGGAAGAAAAAGGTGTAAACTTATAAATGCATGTATGATGATGATGATGTTCATAAGTGTAGGATCGAACCCCTTTGAATGTGTGAAAAGTAACGCACGATGGCTCAGTGGTAAAGCAGTGGTCTCGTTGCCTGTTGCCTGGAGGTTCTAATTCTTCGAACAGTTCTAAGATGCTAGTTTTAAATATGACATGTATTTGGATATTCCAAATAATGAGCAACATTTGTCCATCTTGTAAAGGGATAAGAAATTACAAGTGACTGGTCCAACAGTTTCTGGAATGATATTGATAAGATTGAAAATAAATAACACTACATGTACATGTACATCTTCTATAAATCACTTTTTTAAAACAATGGGATTGTGCATGCATACATGTTATTCTGGACTATGGTTGAAAAGATCATACATACTTTACCCGTGAAGTTACCACCCACTCATTTTGGGGTAAGGCCAATTATAACCGATTCCAATTATTTTCTTCAAGATTTTGTTTTTCATGAGGAAGGTTTTTATTTATAATTAAACTCTCTTCTAAAAACTACACCTGATTGCAAACAAAATCAAGACCTTATTAATAAAGAAAGTATTGAATCTTAAAAACTTTGTCGTCTTTCTTTGTCATGTACTTGCTATTCAGATTAAAACAATACCTGTTGAGAGTCAGAGTGGGACTAACTTTAAGTTTCAATAGAGGCGAAGCATACCTTGCCGTGGCAATTGATGTTAAAGCTGGTAGACGCACACTCCTGAGGAAGAAACATGTACTGTTGGAGATGTCCAGCACCTCCAGAGATTCTGAACTCATGATGTACTGTGGGAAGGACAACATTCCGATTAAAGGCACACTCACACTGAGCTTGAACCTCTTCAGGCGTGGCAAGCTCTCTAGCAAATAATTCAAGTTCTCTTCCCGTAGCACAGCAAATACCCAATACTTATCAAGCTCCAATGTGTGTAGCTGTTTGAATGTTGAGAGTGCTTTGACAGAAGAAAATGACCAGTCAAAAGGAGTGTGGATTTCTTCAATGGCAGGGCACATCTCGCTCAGAGTGGTCAGCAGGCACAAAAATGACTTGACCCTGTCTGATTTCCAAGTCATCTCCTCTGCTTGAAATGGCATGAATTCTGGAGAGGTTGTCCATTCTGCATGGACAACCTTGAGCTCATGCGAGTTCGTCATTTTGAGGAGGTAGATCAAAAATTTGAGCCATATTTCCTCGCCCTCAATGATATCCAGCTCAAAGAACAAGTAGCGAAGCAGGGCTCCCCTTGAAACAAAGTGGTATATATAGCTGGTAGCCCTCTCCTTTATACATTTGATAGCTTCACATTTGTCCTTGGGTAGATCTCTTCGTGCAAAAGCATAGGTAAAATCAGCAACTTGCCACAGACGTGGTGTTCTTATTACCCTAGCCCAATCTGAACATACTTTGGCTATCTCACATTTTTCAGTATCACTTAAAAAGGAAAATATTCTTACTTTGCATTCCAAAGGCAATCTAGAGAAGGCCGTTTCCAATTTGTTGTTTGATATATTGTGAGATGTTCTACCCTGCTCCTCCCGTTTTAAATTAGCTTGCTCAGTTCTTGCTTTTCTGCGTCTGGAATGACTGATGACATAAGGCTGCCCACAGTTCAATTTTCTTCTCTTTCTCCTGGTACAATAACTTGATTCAGACATATCTGATTTGGCAGCAGCTTGTTTATTTCCAAGGATTGCACTCTGCCATTTGTATCTTTCTTATGATACATCCTTGAGCTTTCAATTGAAGATTGCAGTGCTTGCTGTCATTGATGATGACTTCATCTGGTTTGGTCACCTATAGACAGAAATAAAAGTGAGAATCTTCAGTTTTTATTAATATTACTCCAGGGCTTGAATTAATCCAAGGCCACCAAGGCCATGGCCGTGGATGCCCCTTTGATTGGCCTCAATGCCCCTCTCACTGGCCTTGGAGATTTTGTGTGCCCTTTCCAATTCTTCCTATTTTTGCTGTAATATAGGAATGTGCCCTACAGAAAAGTGGCCTCGCCCTAAAAATATTGAAATTTAAGTCTGTTACTCATATCACTGTGTAGTCCGGTTTTTCCAAGGCATTTTAAATAAATATGTAGGCACAACTCACAATTATGATCTATAAATAATTATGAATGAATCTATACTGGTAAATAGATCTTTGCACAGAATAATCTTCTACCATGCAAAACTATTGGAAAATCATAAAGATAAAAATTTACAGTAAAACTATTAAAACAAAACTCATTTATTCACCCATATAATGTACACAGTACACTTAGATTTGGTTTGGACGCGAGTGTGCCGCCCCGGGGGGGGTACTCACGTATATTGGGTATACGGGGATGTGCCGCTCGGAAGGGTGACTTTTTCAGGAAAGATCCTTAGACATGGGTCCCCTTTTCATTAAAAAAATCCTTAGACATGGGTCCCTTTTTTCATTTATTCCTTTCCCCTCTTTTCTCCCTCATTTTCTCCTGGATTTTGGGATTTGCTCCTACATTGAAAATGCCTAAATCTCTCCCATCTCTAAATAAATGGACCCTTCGGTGATTGCATTTCCAGTGTACGAGGTGTACGCACAGCTCGTAAACTCAACTAGATCCCGGGGTACCACATATATCAGGACCTCATGGGCTCTATACCGGGTACTCATATGGCATAATGCGCGCTAGGTATGGTATCCGCCCGTATAGGGGTCGTACCCCCGGAAACTTGTAGCGCTTCGCACGCTGAAAGATCGGCAGCTATACCCTGCGTACCCTCTGCCCAGCAGCCGGGCAGCAGCGGGGCTCAAGCAGGGAGCTATATAGCCAATGCTTGAGAGCTCGTGTACGGGTACATTAACAGGAAAAGTCCTTCAATTAAAACAGATGCAAGAGGTGCTAGCACAGTATTATTATGTTGCATGGTGTTTTCATCTGTATGTGTGTAAACTACTTGTAAACTACATGTAGTATGGTACAGTTTACTAATAAAGAACTTTATCGAGAAACTGCAAAATTATTGGCCATTGTATTATTACACACATAGGTGCATTACTATCCTGGCTGTGTATTAAAAGCTGTGCTATTAGTATTGATTCTCAACATTTCAAACACCACTGTGTAAAACTCAACCAATTTCACTAAAAATCGATACTTTAGTGACAATCAATAAGATCTAAATAGCAGTAATATACATTTTTTAACTTTCCGATGTTAGAAAGAATAATTAAAAAAATCAAATTGTGAGTCCACTGTCGAACTTGCCGATCAGCCGCATCGGCATGATTGTGTGCATCTCTGTGTTATGAATGTATTGACTATTCATGTATTTAAATGCTGCCTATTAACGCGTAGTGCAGTGCTAGAGGTCAATATGCATTAGCGTTGACTCTCCATATGCTTTGCTGGAGTGTATTATTACAGCTTAAAAAATGTAATATTTGAAGTTTGAAATCCTTAGACATGGGTCCATTTTTGACAAAAAATCCTTAGACATGGGTACCTATTTCAGCAAAAGGACCCTTGGATGTGGGTATGGGTTCGGAGGTCTCAGCCGCACACCCCCGTCCGACTATAATCTGAGTACCCCCCCCGGGTGTGCCGCTCAAGCCTCGAAACCCCTACTCATTATTAGGGGTCATTTTTCTCCAAAAAATACCAATTTTGCATAATTTTCTGTTGTTCTTCAGGTGTTTTTTTCTGGCTTTAGCCATAAAAACACCCCAAAATTTTGCAAATTTTGAAAAAACAGACTGATTTTTAATGGTATTTTTGTTCAAAGTGGGACCCATGTTTAGGGATTTTTTGTGAAAAAGTGACCCATTAGAGCGGCACACCCGGTATGTCTTAATATGTGAGTACCCCCCCCCCTCTCCTTTGCATTGGATTGGCAGGGAAGAAGGCAGGGACTCTATTGTGTTGAGCCTTGAGGCTTGAGGGTTAGACCCTACATAAAAATAAAAATTATGTAAAAATGTTTTTTTTAAATTTACTTTACCTCAGGCCTCAGCACCTGACGCACAGCATATCATCGACAGTCACAACATTTTTGGAGGTAAATTATTCATATAATTGTAAAATAAACCCATCATTAGACAAATGGTTGGGTCCAATTTACTGGATACTTTTGTGAAAAACCTACGGGAAAATGACGAAAGGCTGCGCAATCCCCTTCTTTTAATTCAAGAAAGGTCGTATAATCGCGACCACTTGGACTTGAACCTGGTAGACTCACACTCACACCAGTAATTTACACATGACATAGATCTAGACTAGTCTACATGTGATGTAGCCGCATTGTGCCATTTGTGGTCAATCCTTTCTGTCAGTGTCAACACTCCTCATTTAATTGGGTAGGGTCGTCGGCTAGCTCCTCTTTCTACACAAAACAGCACTGAGCTAGAAATTGTTAATTAATTAGGTAACAAGCCCAACACTAACGACATCCATGTGATGTAACACTAACAGTTAGGTTTGCATTTTGGACATTAAAAGTTGGGTTCACTCACCTTAACCCACACAGTGCAGTGTCAGTTGTCACACAATCGAATCTTGTAGTGTACGTAGACCAGTACCTAGATCGAAAGTTTCAGTCTCTGATCGATGACGGGTGTTGTGTTCCGCCGAGACTACTATACTACGTCTGGGAAGCTAGCTCTCGCGCCGCTCGTTGAAACTGGCGACCATTAAGCCCGCGACCAATAAGAAGGAGGCTAGCCACCAATAATGGGGCCTATAGTGTCTCTAAATCGTACAATCAAAAAGGAAACACAACAATGACTGACACCATTTAAAAGGAGAGATCTTACTCTTTACTCACTGATAATTATATGTCACATGCCAAAGCAATTTGTCTGAGTCTTACTAATAGATTTAACCTAGGGCTCAAACCGGCATATACGGGTTTATCCGGGCATTTTGAGTATATAATAATTGGACAAAATGCGCTTTATACTATAGGCTTTTAAAACTATCGTATGACATTTTTATAGTATTAATGACTGCTTTGAGAGAAATAGTTGTTTTTATACGCTCAAGGGAAGGTTAGAATTGTGCTATTTCCCGAGGCGTGCCGAGGGGAATAGCCCGATTGTAACCTTCCCGAGAGCGTATAAAAACAACTATTTCTCGAATATTAACGCAGTCATTAATACTTTTATATGCCGAAAAAAAATAGACTAAAAAATAAAAAATAAAAAATATTTTTTGTTTTGTCGAAGATGAGATTCGACTCTTGCGTACATAAGGTGAGGTATCTACAAACAACGCCGTAGACCACTCGGCCATCGCGCACTGTTACAATATTTGGCAGTTTTCTCCAATATATACATTAAAATGAATTGAAAACGGATTCGCGTGATGGATGCTTTGCAAAAGCTCCATTAAACGGACCCTTCTTTTACTTTTGCAATGCATATTGGCACGAACTTAGATCAAGATCTATCGGCAGATGTTGTTTTTTTTTGTTTTTGGAAGTTTATTTTCGTCTTCATGTCAACAATGCAAGATAAAATTGTCGGTAAGATCGATCGAGATTCAATTGTGTTGAAATTACCGACCAATTGTTCGCACACGTACGGTATCCTCAATCGCTCAGACCATTTTTTAACATGTAAACCTATGGGGTAACCATGGAGACTGACCTATTTTCCCAATAACCATGGTTATTGGGATTTTAGAACTGTTTTAACCATGGTTACTGGGAATTTTCGGGAACAGTTAAAGTTTATGAATGCAATTTCGACCAATCAGATTGCTGGATTACTTAAGTGAGGTATATAAAACTAAATAGTGACTGACACCATTTGAATGGTGAGATCCTATTCTTTACTCTCATATAATCACATGCCGAAGCAATTTTGCTGCGTCTTACTGTTTTGGATTGAATCTAAAATCCGGGCATATACTTACAGGGTTTATCCGGGCATTTCGATATTATGATGATTGAGGGAAAAAATGCGGTTTTTACTTTGTGGGCTTTTAAAACTATCGTATGATAGTTTAACTAAATAATGACTGACACCATTTGAAAGGTGAGATCCTATTCTTTACTCTATTATGTCACATGCCGACGCAATTTGTCTGGGTCTTACTGTTTTAGACTCTAAAACGTATCATTTTTGTCCAAATTTGTTCTGTATAGTCACTTCTATACAAAAAAAAATTGTGCAGACCAGCGGCGTACGCAGGATTTTTCCAAGGTTTTTTTTTTTTTTTTTAAATCGGGCCCAAAATCCAAAGTATCCTCCTTCCCCTACTCTTTCTTCCCACAATTTTCCCTGACAAAGCAAGATTCCCTATTGGCCTTCTTTACGTGTATGACCCATGAACTTCGACTGCCTAATCATCATCTCACGTATCATTTTCCTTTGCACTCCAGCTCGTGTAAGAACTTCCTCATTACTAACTTTGTCAGTCCAGGGGATTTTCATCATTCTTCTTAAAAACCACATTTCGCAACTTTCCAGAGGCTAAAGTCCATGCATGTTTCACTACCATACGTAAATACTGGGTAGATAGCAATTCAGTACTATTATTCTGGTTCTCATACTCGATCATTGTTCGATTCGTCAAAATTTTGCCTAACTTTGAAATGCAGATTAAAGCGACGGGAGCTATTATATCCTTCTCTTGATCTCTGTCTCACATCTGGCATCCTCGGAGATCATGCTGCCGAGGTATAGTTAAATGAGGAGACTTGTTTAATAATGCATTTTGGACTGCTCTTCTTGGAGACCACCAGGCACTTTGTCTTGTATATAGTTGATCTCTAGTCCCATTCTCTCACTTTCTTTTACAACTACATTCAGGAGCCTCTGAAGATCTTTCTCTGATTCAGAAGACAAAAAACAGTGTCATCTATGGCCACCCACTTGTATCCCATTTTCATCCTCCAATTCTCTTAGAATGATTTCACTATATTGAACGTCCGGCGACATAACGACTCTAATAATATATTCACTACTCTCTTTTTTTACCCTGATGCATGCAAACTGATTCCAATATTTTTCTTTATAGTGAGGGTAATCCACGCCATATTCTGATTCCCTAATTTCAATCTGAAACATTAAATTCCAGATAAGTATAATCTCACCTTTAACAGGATATTAGGCATTTTTTAGTTAAAATGTAATACGATAGTTTTAAAACCTTCAAATTATAAAACATATTTTGTTCAAATTGTTTCTGTATAATTATAGTGCTGGTAAACTATACGTATATGCCGGTTCAAGCCCTAATTTAAATCTGAAACAAAGATTGCTTTGGCATAATAATATGTGCAGGCACGTAGCCAGAGTTTGATGTTTGGGGGGAGGGGGCACATCATGTAATCGATCGAGGTAAAAAAAAAAAGGGGTCTAAAAAAGTTCAACCGATCTTGGAGACAAAAAAGTGGGGGGGGGGGGGGGTACGTGCCCCCCCCCCCCCCCCGTGGCTATACGTGCCTGCATATGATTGTGACATATTATGAGAGTTAAGAGTAAGATCTCAAAAGGGTGCGATAGTGATTCTTTACAATTTTTATATATATTTGGATGCCCCTGTGGATGTATTATATATAAGCACTAGAAAATTTAGCCCCTAATACACTTCTGCTTTCGAGAAAAATTGAATATAACAATTTACCGGTGCTCCCAGTAAATTTTGATAAATTTCAAATAGCGTCTATACGGCCGTACAATGGTAGCTGCGACCATAAAAATCTTAGAATATGTAGTTGTGATATATAATTTCCAAACGGAATAGCTAATCGGTCGATTTATATTGTTTATAGCTTAATTAATGTCTTGACCTTGAGAGGGAGCTATACATTATAAAGAGTTTATTGTTTACAATTTCATAACTTTAGACTCGATTTCAACCGCGACAATGATCACTGAACTTATGCAAGTACACATGTATATATTGTAAATAATCTCCATATTACATTTTTTTTTTTTTGTTGTTGTTTTTTTTGTCAAAAAACTGCAATTTTTTGTATAAATAATATAGATACATGTATCTATGACTTTTTAACCTGGTATATCCTCTTCATAATTATATTTGGAGTGTAGAAATTGTGCTACGGTATTACTCAACATATACTTCTACTGTCAAGTTTTATTTTTTGATAATGATATATTTATTTTTGCCAAGTGTGTGCTAAGAACAGGGGCCAGACTCGACTAGCACATGTGCTATTATTTGGCTCCTTTTCATCACCTTCTATATTCTATGAGAAAAGACATATGTCTAGTGTTATACCCCTATAGAGATATACTCTGTGCTGTGTTGTACCCCTATAGAGATATACTCTATGATGACTCACTAATAAATGCCCACTCCACTTTAGTTACTAAATGCCCACCCCTTTGTTCCTAACTTTGTATTGTTTAGTAAGTTTGTATGAGTTTGCTATGTCCAAGTGAGCACAAAGAAACTCTACCCTCAGAATTACAGACTAAGGATTAATCCCCCAGTTTAGTAAACATTACCCTACCAGCATAAATGGACGAACTTGGAGATTAAGACTTGAGCAGGGATCGGTCAGCATGAATATTGTACAACATGTGTCATTCTACATTTTGAGTGAGCACTGAGTACACCAACTGACTTGTTTCTCCTCATCTTTGATTATTTCCAGGTAAGACAATATCATTTCTATCTATGTATTTTGATATTAGCATGTATACATGTATATTGTATATTGTATGTATTCATGCTAAAGTAATACATTTTACTGGTATTCCATCCATAGTATTTAGTAGTTTAGTTGGTTATTATAAAGCAAGTGTATTGTAATGCTTTATTATAGCATGGTGCACCGTTTTAGCTTTCGAACAGAGTAAGTAACTGTCTGTTTGGCTTTCTATTGGATATTTACTGTATCTATAACTTTATTGTATTACTTTTTAAACATGATCAGTTTTGGTACTTGAACCTTTGAATCGTGTATATTTATATATATATTATTATATAAATAAGTAGATTAAGACTTTGATGTGAAAGGGTTTAGCAACTCCGAACCCCAGAAAGTGAGGAGACTGGACCTAAGATGAGAGTGAATGATAAGAGCTGTAGATAGAGGAATCTGTGGTCTGTCCACCATGGACCTACCTAGAATAATTGAACAATAGGGTAGTCTAATAGATCAGACCCATTTAGCATATTATGTTGTATTGTACATAGTCTTTCTTGTATTAATAGGACTTGAGTTTAGAATAGTGATTCAGAGTGCCTGGAAAGTAGACTAACTAGGAAGACTGGTAGTTGAGCTTGTGCAAGTTGATTTATATGATTATTGGATCAAGCTTCCTCCCATGAAGATAGTTTTAAAAGACTGCTTTGTTTTATAATACTTTAGAGAGTTTTACATAGTTCTCTTTATGTTCTCTCAATATTTGTAGTGAATAGAATATCTTTGTTCCAGTTTGGTAAACTTGTATAGTTTGTTATTAGAGTAGTCATTAGTTGTATAGTTTGTTATTAGAGTAGTCATTTTGATGTGATGATTTAAAGTGTCATTACTACTTTTGAGATTCAGTTTAGTAGTTTGTTAAACTACACTTTATGTTTATTTCTTATAGTTAATTGTTAGTTTTATTGGATGATATAATAGAACTTGTATTAAATAATCCTTGATTATTTAAGGGAGTTTACTTGGATACCGTTTTATAATAATAGTAGGACTTCTTTATGAATAGTATGTTCATGAGAGCATAAGGATAGTTAAAGGAAAAGTCATGGTTTATATGAACATGGTATCTTTAGTATAAACATGATCCGGGTTAGTTCTCGGGTTTGTATATAATATATATTGTAATTGGTTAGCGTATAGAATGCATTCACAGGTAGTATTTAGCAATTTCAAAGGAACATGCTTAAGGATGAAATTGTTAAGAAGTGTGATGTACAAGACGTTTGATATTAATTGTTATGGTTATGTATCCATTAGGATAAGAAGACGGAAAACATTATAATTCTAGAAGGTTTGTTCTTACAATATTGCTATTGTATGATGATTTCTGTTATTCGTTGATATTTATTATGGAGATAATAAATGTGTCATTCTACATTTTGAGTGAGCACTGAGTACACCAACTGACTTGTTTCTCCTCATCTTTGATTATTCCCAGTTATTTACAGTAACCATCCCTACACGCCATAGGGGTGTAACACTAGCATATCAATACTTTGTTAGGTTTTTCTTTAATATGATCTATAATATTCATTTATGAACATGTACCATTCATGTAGAGGTGTCGTGGATGAGTGGATACGTCGCCGGACTGTCGATCACAAGGTCCGCGGTTCGAGTCCCGCCGCAGCACTAATGTCCTTTGGCAAGATATTAATCTACATTTGCCACACTCGACCCAGGTGAGGTAAATGGGTACCTGGTAGGATTATTCCTTGAAATGCACTGTGCGCTGATTACGGCTGCCGGAGCTAAAGCTAGGGTAATAATTTCCAAAAAGCTCTTTGGAAGCGCATAGAGACGTTATATAATGTGATATGCGCTATACAAGAACTGAATATTATTATTATTATTATTATTATGATGTATCCAAATGTTTAATCACTGATGTTATTGATGCTGAATAAATAAAATCAAATCAAATATTGTAGGATCGCAATATGTTAATTTGAACCAAATTCATTACCCCATACCAAAACTTTGTATATTATAATCTCAATTTGAAACT